>JAQQAE010002535.1:2571-22101 GCA_029823295.1 Pseudamia nigra | reverse complement strand
ATCACCCATGCAGAAATTATCCAATGGGAGGCTGGTACCTATTTGCTTAGTTAAATCCAGGTGGTGACCTTTTTTTTGGCCAGGCAGAGCATTTGTTTTAAAAAGTGACTATTGAAGTTGTTTGCTTCATTAGGAACTAGATTATATATGCCTGTTGTGATTTTGTGCTTTAATCATTTCTGCACGCTTTTGCATGCTGCATCTTTTTTCATTGTGTGCATCTCAGGTGTGATCAGTATGTCACCCAGCTGGATGAGATGCAGAGGCAGCTGGCAGCAGCTGAGGATGAGAAGAAGACACTGAATTCTCTGCTGCGTATGGCGATTCAGCAGAAACTGGCTCTCACTCAGCGTTTAGAGGACCTGGAAGCCCCTATGTCTCCTCACAGCTTAAACAGCAGCCCCCGCCGCTCCCGTGCTAAGGAGTTGGGCGCAAAGTCAGGTCGGGCCCCTCGGAGCCCCCGAAGCAGTCCTGCACGACCTCCGATGAGGAGCAGTCCACGAGCTAGCCCGGTTCTTGGCAGCAGTGTACCCGTGACGGCCACACACCACCTGCGAGCACTAACCCGAAGCCTCCACACAAGCCCAGTAAGAACCCCTCTCTGTCTTTCTTCTGACGGCTCGACCCAGACAAGCAACAGGTCTCGCAGAGGTCTCCCAAGGGACGCCACCTTCATTAGAAGCCATAGTGTCAGTGATGTTTTTAACACAGAGCCGAGTCCTGGCTATTCTGCACCTCGAAAAGGCTCTACCAGTTCTGTGAAGAGTGAGATAATGGTCAAAGCACAAATAGGTGATTCAAGAAAAGGTTTGTCTGGTCGGAGGGGTTCGTTCCCTACACGACAGGACACTTTCATCACAACCCGTGTGGTACCCGCGTCTCAGCTAAAATCCTCTTTATTTTCTTCATCCGTTGAAAATCTAACCTCTTCTAAAGGTTTGTGTGTCTATCCTAACACATCTAAAGCATGGGGTGAAAATAAGCAAAGACATGATTTGA
Source organism: Pseudamia nigra (assembly GCA_029823295.1). NCBI lineage: Eukaryota > Metazoa > Chordata > Actinopteri > Kurtiformes > Apogonidae > Pseudamia > Pseudamia nigra. Next base: position 21,102 of record JAQQAE010002535.1, on the reverse strand, counting down.
GGGCAAATGTAGATGTTTCTGTGCGTAAAAAGCAACTTCCCATCAGGTCCAGTTCTGTTCAGACAGGAGCTACATGTAGTAACATATCTCAGTCAGATGTGGTCTCTTCTCAGTTAAATGCTAAATCTTCAGCAGCCCTGACGAGTGCATTTATTCCTGTTCACAATCCAGTGGGTAAGACGAAGATGACTGGGATTTGCAGAGAGTCTAGACACAGAGCAACTGCTTCTACGAGCAGAGCAACTGCTTCTACGAGCAGAACCACTGAGGAAGTGTACAGTAATGTCAGTAAAGGCTCTGCTAGTAAACCTCAGAATATGTGTGCTAGGGCCCGGAGCTCACACTCTAAATCATCTCGTAGGCGATGAGACAAAGACTTCAAAGAATTCTTACTTCAAATTCAGAATAAATGTGTTGTTAACAGATTTTCCTGAGCTCCAGTTGTTTTCACTTTTTTCCCCTCAGACATATAACTTGATCCTAAAGCCATCATATTTTTGGAATCTGTGGTGTTTTTGACGCTCTTAATATATTGTGTTGATTCCATTGATCCTTATTTACCTCCATCTCTTCAGTTGTTAATTTTATTTTAACTAAATATGTTTTTTGTCTCTGTTTTCACCCTGTCTCTGTAGCGCTGAAACACTCCTTCCATTACTCCAAACCCCCTCTTCTCCATAAGGAACCTGTCTTCATGTTGACTCCCTGGCTCCTTTCTTTCCTGACTCAAGACATCCTGTTCATCCCAGATTTGATGCTACATTCCCCACTCTACCCACCAGAACCATGGATTATTAAAAAGTAAAACTCTCATCTTGCCCTCTTGGGTTTTCTCTGCTTGGAACAGAGAAAACTGCATGCAGCCTGGAGACGGATGAGGAGACCTAATGTGCTGCTCATTGCTTTGTGACGTCATTGACTTTGTCTTGTCCTATGTGATTCCAACATCCATCTGGTCTTTTGAGGCTGTGTGTTGTGATGAACCCTGACAGTATTTATTCCTGAAGAAGACACTTTTCATGTGCAGTATTACTGTCCCTCATATCTAAGGCTATGATCTGTTTCAAGGCTGTACGTCTTTACCCTCTTGCCTTTAGCCTGGCATCTTTGTCAGGCCTGTGTGGCATACTTTAGTGTCAGTAAGTTATTAGATCATTAGTGATAGCAATGCAGCCTTACAGATAGAGTTCCTGAGTAGTAAGTAGTAGAGCTTGCTATCATGTTGAAGTTCCTCCCCGTTACTGATCGTACTGTTACATTCTTTGACATGCTTGGCCCCTTTGGCTTTTCAGCCATACCCTGTAACCAGAAGTCCTGAAACATGCCATTTCATTGATGAAAAAAGATCTGCCCTTAGCACACCATCTCAGGTCAAATGCAGAATTATTAAATACGTGATCTGGAGATCTCCAATGTGCATCTTACTTTGCAAACTATGCAGAACAAGTCAGGACAGTGCCTCTACTTCTGTTGTTTAGGATTATAGTGAGCTTGTAAACACACCTTCACTTTTCTTTATCGACAACAGTGGCTAGCTGCAGCTATTTCACCACAGCCGTTTAGTATTTTTTACAATAAGCAAGTTGTGGAAGTATTCTGAGGGTGCAGAAGTGGCACAGGTTCAAACATCCCACTGACTGATAATGTATCCTTCTGCTTTTTGGCCTGTGGCTCTAAAAAATGTACTGTCTTACTCACATCACTCCAGATTAAAAGTAGCTTAGTTTTACAAAAACAAATATAAACATGTTTGCCCACGCTCATTAATCTCAGTTACATGGTCATCACAGTGACCGTTCTCATTTAGCATCTACTTTCTCTGTCATCATTGTTGCCATGATTTTAATGTACTACCAAAGTAAGCATGTTATGATGAGCTTGTTTTTCTTTGTGTGGCTACAGCATCTACTGAATTCGCTGCTGACTAAGCTGCTTTTGATTTGCTGCTTGTTAATGTGCTACACTTTGGAGTAAAGTATTATGCAGTGCTTTACTGCTGATGGCAAAGTAAACCTAAAGCAAAAGGAAATGCATAAAAGAAACATTTTTGGTAGCTGCTGCTCCACAAACATGGGGCATTGAATGCACAGAAAAGACGTGGCAACATGTGACTGCTGTTAGTGCAAATGTAGATTGTACAGTAGAGTGATGTCTACCGTGGCATCAGTGACACTGTTACACTGCCTGCCCAACCAAGGGAGACAGACCGTTCAATTAAAGTGACCTGCTGGAAATGGTTGTTTAAAAAAAAAAAAAAAAGAGTAGTAAAAGCAAGAAAATTTGGAACCCCTTTGTTTGTTTGTTTGTTTTTAGCTTACCTGTCCTGTGGTTTACTAGGAGAGGCCACATCCTGCTGATTTTTGTTTTATTTTTAGTGCCTTGGTGGTGAACGTATCTGGTTTTAGACTGAAATGCGTTTTCTAAATAGAGGGTACTATTCAATACTGTTTTGTTTTTTTGTTTGTTTTAATTTCATTTGAAGAAACTAATGAAGGAGGGGTAACACTGAATAAGTGATATCTCCTTTTGGAAGAATTTGCAAATTTTAGCTTACAACTAATGTATCACTAATAACATTTGACATAAGCTTCTCCTGCAATTGTCACCATCTGTAAATGGAAAAAAATCTTTTGCACGAAGACTGAATGCAGTGTGGTATAGTGTTTTGATGTGTTTCTTTTCATGCAGGGGATGCAGGCTAAAATTTTTCACTGTACAGAAACTGCTAAGACATGAAAATACTTTAATACTGTATGTCTTACACTGAAGGTTGTAAATGGATTTCCTAATCTATTCATTCTGCAGATGTTTAATTTCCATTGTTGTATAATATTTTAATTCTATTTATGTGTTCTGCATTCTGTGTAAATTCTAGAAAATGACATGCACACACTCTGTGAAACACTTTTGGTGGTCCTCAACTTTTTATGTGTTTGCAAGTTCCTTTCATCGACCTGTGAATCACTTTTGTCATGAAGAATAAAACAAACCAACACTCTACTGTGCTTATAGTGGTGTGATTTGTACAAACATTTTCTTACATTGGTTTGATTACAGATAAATTAGAAGTTTAATGTTTCACCCTACATATACACTACCAGTCAAAAGTTTAGATGGACTTCTTTCAGCAGTATTTGTATTTTTGTCATTTTCAATATTGTATATTAATACTGAAGACTCCAAACTGAAAGAATATGTATAGAATTATGTGAGCATTTCTTATAATAAGCAAGTTGTGGAAGTATTCTGAGGGTGCAGGATTATTAAACAACTGTGAATCAACCCAGAAGATATTTTATATTTTACATTGTCCAAAGTAGCCACATTTAGCTTTGGTGACATCTTTCCACACATTCCAGGCATTTTTCTAATCAGATTCACATGGTATTTACAAGGAATGCATTCAACTCATGGGTATGCCTTGTTGAGTTAGTTTTTGCTGTATCTTGTCTTAATGTGCTTTAAACCAGTTGTTTAGAGTGGGTGCAGAGTCTATAGCTCTTTTCGTGCTACTACAACTACTGTGCAAATTAATATTATGGAAAACAAAAGAGTCCATTATTTTAAGAGATGAAGGTCAGTCAATCTGAAAAATCTCAAGAACTTTGAAAGTGTCCCTGAGTACTGTCACTAAAACCATCAAATGCGAGAATGAAACTGGCTCTCATCAGGACTGTCTCTGGAAAGCTGTACTAGCACTAACAGAGCTATTAACTTACCCACCCTTCTTCTACACAAGACAACTAAAGCTCATTAAGCAGACAAAAAATGGCACAAACTGACTCATGACTAGGCACACCTGTGGTTTGAAAGTCAGTAAGGTGACTCTAATGAAGTCTACAAAGCTGTCATCAAAGCTAAATGTGGCAGCTTTGGACAATCTAAAATATAAAACATGTTCTGGGTTTATTAACACTTTTGTGTTTACTAAATAATTCCATACGTCTCAGTTTGGCTGATCACAGTTCAGATTTTTAAAAACAAAGAAAAAAACACTGAAGGATAGGGTAGGTCCAGACTTTTGACTGGTATTCCCTTAGGTCGCCCGTGATATGCTTATTAAAGTGGTAAATCTAAAATTCTAATAGAGGTTACGTTTATTTTCTTGGGTTTACTGAGCAGAACTGCTAGAAAAGTGTAAAATACACTGAACTAAGAAGGTAAGCAGCTAAAAATAGTGATTATTTGGAACAATTGAAAGGCAGTACAGTACAGAATTGGGGCACCAGGTGGGAATTTTTTTGTTTTTACAGAGAAGATTCCTGTAATGTATTGTTGTTAGGTAGAAAGGATACAGTGAATGCTGTTTTTAAATGATGATTTTTATCTGTTGAGAGGAAAAACTATCCCCCCGTTGTTAATTATGAATCAACTGTGATTACCCCAATTTTTTTGTAAAGCTGAGTTCAGTTTCTCTAGCCACACCCAGGCCTGATGACTGCCAGACATGTTGGATCAACAAATCACTCAAATAGAACCTGTTTGATGAAGTTATGTAGGGGAAAAGATCTCAGAAAGCAACACATCGTGCAGTGATTTAAAGAAATTAAAGAGCAGATGAGAAAGAAGGGTTCCAAAGCCATTTCTAGGGCTTTGGGACTCAGTGAACTATGGTGAGAGTCATTATCCACAAATGGAAAAAAATCTTGAAAGAATGGTGAACCTTCCCAGTTGCCGTGCCCTACCCAAATTACTCCAAGAACAAAATGGCAACTTATCCAGGAGGTCATGAAAGAACAACATGTAAAGAACTGCAGGTCTCACCTTCTTCAGTTAAGGTCAGAGTCCATGATTCAGCAACAAGAAAAAACCTGAACTAACATGACTTCTATGGGAGAGTTCTAAGATGAAAACCACTGTGTACGAAAAAGAAGACAAGGTTGATGAGACAAAAGTTGCACTTTTGTGAAAGCGTGCATTCCATCTGGTGTAAAACTAGCACAGCATTTCATATAAAGAACATACCAATAGTCAAACATGGTGCTATGTAATGGCGTGAGGCTGCTTTGATGCTTCAACCCGGACGACTTGCTGTAAGTGATAGAACCATGAATTCCACTCTCTTTGAGAAAATATTGGAGAATGTCTGTCCACAGTTCAAAAAACAAAATGGAAATTTTGAACTGGCCAAGTCAAAGTCTGGACTCAAACCAGATTAAAATACTGTAGCATGACCTTAAACAGGCCATTCATGCTTGAAATCCTCCCATGTGACTGAACTAAACCAATTCTTCATAGAGGAGCGGGAGAACATTCTAGTTATCAAAATCGCTTGTTTGCAGTTGCTGCTGTCAAGGGTAAAGTGATCAGTTACTGGGTTTAGGGGGCAAATACTTTTTCACATAGGGCCAGGTAGGTTTAAATAGATATTTCTGTTTAATAAATGAAATCATCAACTGAAAACGGCATTTTGTATTTGTCTAATGTTACATTTTTTCTGATGACCTGAAACATTTTGTGTGACACCAAAAGTAAAGAGTCAGAAAGGGGGCAAATACTATTTCACAGCACTTTAAATCACTAACATCATACTCTACTGTCATCACTTTATTAATCATCAGATGTTCTTTCGACAGGTAAGGATAACAACTGAAGCCTGTTGAGAAAACATTTAGCCAACAAGTCACAACGTTGTCTTTTTATACAAACTGAAGTTATTGCCTTGTGAATTCTGGGTGAAGTGACTGTCAAGTTGGAATGTGATTTCACTGGTTCTGGAAGTAATAACATGTGCTTTGAAATCTAATCTTGGAGGAATGTTGCTCCTGCAGAGGTTGCATCTCACGTAGCATGAACACTGTTGTACACAATATTAAATGAGCATGAAGAAAATAAGCGGTAAATAAATAAAATATTGTCATCAAAAACTTAACAAAATATCCACCAAAGGAACATCCATCAATCCATTTTCTACCCCTTGATTCTTGCATGGGATGCTGGAGCCTATGCCAGCTGACTTAGGGCAAAGGCAAGGTACACATTGGATGAGTTGCCAGTTCATTGCAGGGCTGACACAGACAGCCATTCATGCTCACATTCATGCCTATGGACAATTTGGAGTGACCAATTCACCTGACCCCTAGTGCATGTTTTTGGTTGTGGGAGGAAGCTGGAATACCGGGACATAGCCCATGCAGACATGGGGAGAACATGCATGCTCTGCACAGAGGGGCCCCGCTACCCGGCATTGGGATTGAGCCCAGGACCTCCTAGCTGTGGGGCACAAGTGCGACCCACTGCACTACTGTGTTGCCCACAAAGTAATATAGTTAACAAAAATTAAGAATAAATGAAGAAAATAAGGCAACATGAATTAACAATAAAATCAATCAATAATAAATCAGATAAACAACAATCCACAACAAATGTGCATAACATGATGAAAATAATTTGTAAAATGAACAAAATAATCACAAAATTAACAAAATCATCAAAAAATTTAACAAAATAACACGCAAAATTAACAAAAATAGCACACAAATTAACAAAATTTAACAAAATAATAAAAATGACCAAAATAATCCTAACATGAACACACAAATTGACAAAATTATTAGAAAATGAACAAAGTAATCAACAAAATAAAGAAAAATTAACCGAATCATAACCAAAATGAACATTAATGAAGAAACTGCGGAGTCAATAACACGGTTCAGTTGTCTAAAGAAAATGCACAGTGAAATATGATTGTTGATATGCATGTTTACATAAAGGATTCATGTGATTGGTCACAGAGATCAGCGACCTCCCCTTTAAAAGCAGAGGTGGGGCCTTGGGTGGGGGCATGTTTTTCATCTGCCTGCTGTTGCCAGCCCGCTGCTGCAGTAGCAGCACTTCTCGTCTCTAATTTGCACGTAAAAATGTCTTTGAAAACAGTTGGCACAGCTTTGACCCGCACAATATGGACTAGAGGCAACAGAACTCCTCCGATAGCGAGGTCTCCTAAAGGGAACAGACTGTCCACCTTCGGCGTGTCTGGCAGAGGACCACAGGGCCGCGGAAAAACAAAGGAACAAAGTTGCGGCTCCGATTCAGACAGGCCGAATGGGGAGCCCGAGCTGCCCCACACAGGCTCCGCTGGCGGCAGCAGAAAACCCGACGAGCCCGTGGGTGTTCCCGGTGTTGCTGGTAGGAGAGGACGCTCACACTTCTCCACCGCTGTTCCGGTGGACCAGAGGTCCTACCTGTGGGCTCGTTACAATGAAATGAAACGGCTGGTTCACGGTAAGCACATAAGAGCAGAGCCCCCGTTTTGTCCCGGAGCCCCCCACCCCACCGCCGTTTGCTCGATATAGTTCCAACCACGTCAACAGATCGAGTGTCCGGCACGTGCAGCAGCCGAGACATTTTGTCCAAACGATTGTGGTTCATCCTCTTTCGAAGTAGTTTGCTAAATAAGACAGATGACACATTAAATCCCTTTAATTGTGACCTTTAATGCCAAATGCATGTCAGGGCAAAGCTTAAATAAATCCAGTGTTTTAAGTAAAACCACGTTAGCACTCGTGTTGACCACTGGCAGCTCCTCATTAGCGTACTGTTAATTGCAAGCTAACGTAAAAATGCTATACAGTATTATGTTATTAGTAGAACCGTGTAATGGTATTTTTAATGTTGACACTGGCGAGACGAGCGTTCAGGAACAAAACAAACTGTACTTAGACCAGAGGCGTAAAAACACGCACAGAAGCACAACAAAACAGTCCTGAATAAACCGAAAGAGCAGCAGCTTTACTCAGTAGCAAGTTAGTGATACTGTGACAGCATGAAATAAGTGACGCATTCCTAGTAGAATCCACATTAGACTCTCAAAGTCCTACACATAATGTGATTTTTGAACAGTTTAATAAATAGTTTCAATAGTTCAATAGTTATCGCTTTATTTGGAGGTTTTTATGTTCGCACGTATTCACAGATAAATGCATGTGGTGACAGGTCTCTGACAACAAAAATATAATAATTTTTGGATTTTTGAATTGTTTTCAATCATGTTCTGGATTGTTTTTCTATTTTTGTTCAACGTCTGCTTAATTGTCAAATCTGAATGTACAGAGAATCGAAGTGACATTTCTCTAAGACCCAGCTGCAGCATAATAAACCCAAGTAGAAAAATATAAACGGTAAACATCAGTGTAGAACTAAGTCCGTGTTATTTTGCCAATTACTTTGGTCCTTTTTTAGGGTGTTTTTTAAAAAAAAAAACATTTTTTGTCCTGGTCAAATATTAACCATGGCGCTACTATGAATTGTATTACCGATGGCTATGTGTGGCTATGAATATTGTATGTATTTTCATGTTGCAATTTGGCTGCAGGAAATCCTACGTCTTGGGAATGTGCAGCAAGTTTTCTTATCTCCTCTTGCATTTGTATGTTTGTGCATCTATCCACAGACGTGCATGTGCTTCTTACAGGTGATAGAAACGTCCGAAAAACAAACCATTCATTTGCAATAAAGTAGAAGTTTTAAACACACAAATGCAACCAAAATGGTAAAAAAAAAAAGTACTATAGTATTACCAAATTAGTGCTACTCTGATACTGTGAACTACATTACTGACTGATTTGTAACTTCAAATATTACGTGTTGCAATTAAGCTATAGGAAATCTTTACATTTATGAACAGATTAATGTACAATATCATTATTATGCTTTTAGGTTCACACTTAAGTTCATAGACGTGCAAGTAATTGAGTGTTAAAAGGTGAAAGAAACTTCTGAAAACAAAAATAAACCTTGCTCTTACAATTAAACTTGTACAAACTTTGAATTACTGTCAAATAAAAACAAGGTTAAAGCACATGCAACGAAAATGTTACAAAAGTAGAGTACTGTACTCAAATGAATGCTACGATGACAGTTACTGGATGATTTGCAGCTAGAAGCAAGATTTAAAGGTTACATTTATTGCAGACCGAATTTTACTACTTGATTACCTTTTTAATCTAGGGCAGTCAAACGATTCAAAATATTTAATCTGTTTAATCACAGGGTCACTGTGGATTCTTCTCCTTACGGCTGCTCCCCTCAGAGGTCACCACAGCAAAATACCAATGATTCACATGTTTGATCTGGCATAGTTTTTTTTAATGTCGGATGCCCTTCCTGACACAACCCTCACAACCAGGGACAATAAAAAATGTTGTTGTCTTAGTGTATCAAAAGAGTATAGGGTCACTGTGGATTAATTTCAATTAATCACTATTAATACCCATTCATTGCCTTTCATTTTGTGGCAGCAAAAACACTCATGACAGAAGGTGGTATATACACTTAATGTTTATTGCATTGACTTTATTTGTATACTTTTATGTTCATCCTTGTATTCACAGATGTGCGTGTTTGGGTGTTTTTAAAATGAATCTGAGTTAAAATACACAAGTAAACAATTTCCCCTTGGTTTTCAGTGCTTTCATTTTTATCTGGGATGGTTAATTTTGATGCGTGTCACATTAATGTTGCATTAAATGAGGTCAAATTGTGTCCAAAATGGCTCTGGGTGCTGCACATATGCTACCAAGCAAAGGTTTTAGAACACCCCAATTTTTCAAGCTTTTTGTTGAAATTCAAGCAAACTAAACTTTTGACTGGAAGTGTAGAGAAGTCCTGCAAGTATAGCAAAAAAGTAGAATCTTTTGTGCTACTGGGATCAGATTATACAATTAATGGTTTCATATGATGGAAACACATTTGAATAGTTCAACTGAATTCAAGCCACGGTAAATTTGAACCACTTTATATGCTCTTGAGCAGCAGTGTAACAGTTTATTGTAAGTCTTTAATTTTTATACTTGGACATGCGCTATTAAAAATAATCCTTTCAAGTAAATGACAGGTTTGTTTTAATTATTGTCCTCTGAAATGATGAAATTTGGAAGTGTGAAAGAGGCATTACATATACAGAAAGGCTCAAATTAAGTACAACCACCAAAAAGTACTTGTTTTTCCATCACTGTCCACATTGCTGTCTCTTTTTCCTGCACGTTCGCAAAAAGTGACTCAGTGTAATGATCAGCATTGTGGATTTTAATTGCAGCTGTGTAACACTGCCTTTTCCCTCACCCTCTATTTCCTGCAACTTGTTATCCTGACTCATGTTCCTAAATGTCATGACTCTGCAAAAAAAAAAAAAGATCTTGACACATTTCCAGTGAGTCTGTGTGGCCTTGAACATTTGTGTGCTGCCCAGATGCAGCCCTGGATGTTTAGCTCATGGCCCACTTTCTCAGTCCTCTGCTCATATTTTATGCAGGGCATTGGAGACCATCTCAGGAGCACAGTGCCAACTGTTTGTTTAATCTGTGCCCATGTGTTTTCTGCATGACTGGTGTGCTTATCAAAATGGTCACCAAACAAGCAGATAATGACATCGATAACATAAAAAGCAGCGCATGTTTTGCCTCTGTTCATTGGTAAATAGTCTGGTTTTCTATAGATATAACTTATGTACATGGTGTTCTTTGGATTGACTCTGTTCAGCATGGAGTCAGTTGAACCCTAAAGCTGTCATTATGCAACCTCCGGTGTACTCGCCAACCCCGCTAGAATGAAAACATTGGGTGAAAGACTTCTTCCCTCTTTTTTTTTTTTTTTTTTTTGAAATGTTTAATCAGCGTCTTTTTTTTTTTTTTCTTTCAAAATAAAGTGTTTTGTGCACTCTGACTTCCATCTACCCATTGTTCACTATCATCCTGATAGTTTAACATTTGATTTGTTTCACTTCATAAATATTTATTTTGACTGACTGATTCTCATCATTTTCTCCTGGTTTAGACATGATTCCGCCCGGGGCATGTAACTCTCTCAACTCGGCCACCATCTACGCTAACAATGAGGTCAACTTGGCTGAGGTGGACATCTACGGCTTTGACTATGACTATACGCTGGCTCTTTACTCAAACACACTCAACACAATGATCTACAATGCTGCAAAAGGCTTCCTCATCGAGCACTTCAAGGTACGTTTGTGCTGCTTCACACTTGTCCATCTTATGACTTCTGGCGGACTAAAGTTTAACTGATCTATTTTGTGATTCTATTTAACAGTATCCTGAAGGCATTCTCAAATATGACTATATTCCCAACTTTACTGTGCGAGGACTTCACTATGACATTCAGAAGGTGCAGTCTCATCTTTTGAAAGCTAAATATCACATTTAAATACTAGAATTTCACTGTACACAATTATAAATTTCCCGTAACCTGCCACTCAGGGTCTTCTGATGAAAATAGATGCCTTTCATTACATTCAGCCCGGGACAGTGTATCGGTAAGAGTAGATTTGTGACTTCCTTTGCCATCTGTCTGTGTTTAGCTACTTCTGTGCTGCATCAGTGTTTTGCATTGTTTTTTTGTTCGTTTTTTTAAATGCATGTCCTTTTTAAAACTCCAGTTTATTCTGTTATGTCATGTTCCCAGTGGCCTGAGCCCACTCCCAGATGAGGAGGTGCTTAAGCTCTACGGGGGGACTTATCATGTCCCTCTGGAGCAGGACAGTGGATTCTACGGAAAGGTGATTTTAAAGATGGCTTCTTACTGAGAAATGAAACAATCTAATTTGTGGCTTTGGAGCAGCGGTCGGCAACCGTTACAATATAACGATATCTGAACCCTTTATGAACCACATGACGTGATGCACGTTTTAGGTGACATGTTTAAAACCAATTTTTAAATTTGTTTTTGTTTTTTTTTGTTGGTTATTTTGTTCATTTATTGTCCAGTGAATTTACCATTTTCCTAATCATTTTGTTCAGTTTTGCCTTTGTTTTTTTTTGTCATTTTTTATTAATTTTCTTTTGCTTTTGTTCATTGACTTGATTATTTTGCTTAGTTCTGATTTATTTTCTCATTGTTTTAATTTTATTTTATTGGTTAATGGGTTTTTTTTCTCATTTTGTGGAGTTTTTTTTTTTCCTTCAGATTTGTCTTAATTTTTTATTATTTAATTTGATCTTTTTGATTTTGTGCCTATTTTGAGCTACTGAGGAGAGGCTCTTCGTCCCCTCCTCAGGGGCTCCTGTGTCCCATAATGGAATTATCAGAGCCACGTATGGCCCCAGAGCCATAGGTTGCAGATCCCTGCTTTAGAGTAATCAAAGTAGCACCAGTTGTACAGGTTTAAATCCTTTTGAGCTCTACAGGTTAAAAAAAACAGGTTAATCTGAAATAGTGCTGTAGTAGAACAATACATCAGTAAGGCTTCTAAAACTGCATTTCCCCTGAGAGACTCCAGATGGAGCTGTTTACTCATTTAGGCCAATCCAAGCAAACTAAATGGAAACCAATGTTGGCATATTTTAAAAATCTTGCATCCCCTGAAAATTTCATCAAAGTGTGTAAACAATCCAATGCCAGCAAAAACATGAACCTCCTTGGTGCACATAAATCATCCGGCTTGCTCTCACGCCATGTTGAGTGCGGAGTACACAGTTCCTCTAACATCGTAGGCTCAACACATCTGGTATAATTCATCCAGCTGTTCTCAGAGATGTACGTCAGGATTAATTCTGGTACTCTCGAGATTTCAAGTAGCCCGTCTTTGTGTGGCTTTCCTGTTATGCAAGTCCTGATGCTGAATTTTGTCATCTCATTTGTCATTATCCTCATTAATCAGCTGGCAGCAATTTAAACTTTTGTAAAGCTGACCATGGGGATAATTGTTTTATTCATCATGCTGCTTCAAGCGCTCCATGGAGTCTGACATTCCTACAGTGCAATATGGCCTGTTGGCTAATTACAAGAAGTTTTGGCTCTGATTTGAATCAGGCTCAAATAATTTCCAGTCCATTAGGCCCTTTAAGTGCTTTCCTCTCACAGGAAGTGTCCCTCTCCATGCTCTAATCCTCCTCAAAACAATCCTACTCCAAATAGTTTAATCTCAATAGTCAGACCTGGCTCCATTGTTGTAATGAAAGGGCATGTTCAAATTTTAGTTGCATTCACTGTATTCTTTTAAAATATGAGCTGTCTTTTTTTTTTTTTTTTTTTTGCTGCAACCTCAGGGACCAAAGTTGAAGCAGTTCATGGACATCTTCTCCATTCCGGAGATGACACTCTTGGCTGTTGCAAATGACTTTTTCATCAAAAATGACATTGAATATGACCCAGTTCACCTCTTCAGGGACGTCTCGGTGAGAATGTCCACTATCTCAGAGCATATAATGTCACACTATGTTGTAAGAACTGCTCTCATATTTTACCTCCCACTGAGAAGCATAACGGTCTAGTGTATTTCACTGCTTTCCCACACGGAGTCTTCAGTTGGAGGTCCACAAATTCACTGAGCATAGTTGAAGTGTAGTATGACCGCTCATGTGTACAACAGGGAACAATGGCTTCTTATTCTGTTTTTGCTGAGATGCAGAGTTTTCCATTTTCAGTTACATGCAGTGCCCTTCATAATGTCTACTGTAGTTTAAAACAGAAAATGGGCCCAGTATTTTTATGTACTAGTTGCATACATTTCTAATCTAAGGTCATACATGACAGATGCATTTATTTAACCTCTATATAACCCTTCAATTCCCAGGAAGCAATTGGCATGGTTCACCTCAAAGGGTTTATGTATAAATGGATCATGCAAGATCTGGGTAAGAAAACCATCCTTAAATAAAATGCATGTTTCTGCATGAAAAATGGCATTGCATTTCCTGAGTTTTTTTTCCCTCTCTTCACAGATAAATTCATTCTGAGAGGAGAAGAAACTGATGCTGTTCTGCACAAATTGGTCAGCCATGGAAAGAAACTGTTCCTCATTACAAACAGTCCCTTCAGCTTTGTGTGAGTATCATGTATCTGTGGCCTTGCCTTCATCAAGTCATTTGACTCACGAGGGTAAACATTTCTATTAGTCTGCTATAAAGATTTTTATTTTTTTTCCCCCTGTGTGTGTGCATCCAGGAATAGAGGAATGACTCACATGGTTGGAAAAAACTGGAGAGACTTTTTTGATGTCATCATTGTACAGGCAGACAAACCCCACTTCTTCACTGACTGTGTCAAGTGAGTCCACTGTTAATCTTATTGTTTTGATTGTGCCTTAATTGGTTTTATGCACGTAAATTTGATTAAAATTGTCATGAGGTTTTGGCCTCGAATTGTGACGCGCCTAGAGATAATCGGCGATTATGATTGGCGCTATAAGAAATAAAGATTGAATTGAATTAAAATTGCAGCTTCAAAACAGTTATCAGATTTTCATAGAGAATATCCCTTAGATTGTTTTGGATTTGATCTTAGTTGAGAATTTGTACTCTGTTACTCTTACAGACCGTTTAGACGCTTGGATACTAATGGTGATCTTCAGTGGGACAAGATAAGCAGCTTGGACAAAGGACAAATATACAAGCAGGTTTGTACAGCTGCTAATCTGCTGCATGTCTCCTCCAAAAGGAAATAACGCATGTTTCTGCAGCCTGTTTCTTTCAGTACTGGTCACTGACATGATGCAGCTTGTTAATGTGCTGCATTCTTTGGCTTTTGTCTCTTTTTTTCAGGGTAATCTCTTTGACTTTCTTAGACTGACTGGCTGGCGAGGATCCAAGGTTCTTTACTTTGGAGACCATCTTTACAGCGACTTGGCTGTGAGTGTCAATGTGATGACAGTCTACAATTCGTTTCTAAAAAAAATGAGACTTTGGGCGAAACGTAGAGTACAACCGACTGCCAAGTACACATTTGAAATGCCAGATGGCTGTGCATACACCTTGTTTTTGGCTGTAGAAATGCTGAATTCATGACACTGAGGCTGTTTAGATGATGATGAAAGTCTACATGGGTTGACTATACAATTTTTTTTTTTTTTTTTTTTTCTTTTTTTTTTTTTTTTGGTCCATCTGTTGAGTTTTCACTGTCCACAGATGAGACCAGTTTGAAGTACTGCACATTTTTGTTTTGCGCTAATTTGAAATCTGTGCTCGGTGATGGCCAAATTGTAAAGACTGTATTCTGATGTTGCTTCTACAATCAAAACAAATGGATGTCAATTCCAAAATAGTATTTGAAAGCTTCAGGATTATTTACTCTTGTATAAACTGTTCCTCTACCTTGATGACATTTCACTCATTGCTGTAGGATCTGATGCTGCGACATGGCTGGCGAACAGCTGCCATAGTGCCTGAGCTAGAGCATGAAACAAAGATGGTGAGCACAGGGCGCTACTCTCTGAACCTCACCTGGCTACAAGCTCTGACTGGCCTCATGGAACGCTTGCAGGTAAAACACAAAACCTAAATGGAGATGATAGATATACTCCGGAGCATTTCATTCTCAGCCAGTTTAATACTTCAGCTTGAAATGACCACTCACTGAAACTGTTGCAGATTGAAGGGTAATGGTGAGATGCTGATATTGCGGTTGCTTGTACGTCCCTGCTTGCTACTAAATAAGCTATGGTATCACTCAGTGCTTTGTAATGTGGTGTCATGAGATGTTTAAAAAAAACATTGGCATTATTTTATGGGCTCATCTTGTCTTTGCAGCAGAAAACTTTTTAACTCTTGTTCTCTTCAAACAATACCTACTTTTAAAATGGATAAGAGAAGCACTTGTTTATGGGTACGTTTTTAATCTTTGTCAGTTAAGACTTTTACTATGATTTGAAAACCCTGATTTGCTCATGTTCTGTGATGTTTTAGACTCATCGTGATCCACAGTCACAGCAGGTTTTTCAGGAATGGCAGAAGGAAAGGGAAGAACTCCGGTAAGGGCCTGTGTTTGTTTTAAAACCTCTGAGCAATGAATAAATCCTACTTCAGTAAAATTCATGTTAGTTTTATGCCACTTTCTTGGTCTCTCTTATACTCATGTAATGCCAGATGTAAACTTGGAAAACCTATGCAGCCCATTTGAGTCCCCAGTGGTTTGAAATGGTAGTAATGATTTTACACAATGTATCATTAAGTAAAAGTATAATATAATGAAAAAAGCTTATGGGAGGAGTTTTAAACCCTGAACAAAGACAAAAGAACTCGCTGTTCAATCAGTGTTGCAGTAGCAAATCCATGTTGATGCAAAAGCACACAAGTTCCCCATTGTTACAACAGACTTCAACTACAATGTTGAAATGTTTCAGTTGTCTGAGAGAGCATGGAGACGCACTGAAAGTTTTTAAAGATTTTCAGCATGGAAACATTTTTGGAATTTAAAAGGCTATCACATTACAAGCCTTTGTTGCATAGGATATTTTGTGTAAAAGTAGTTGTAACACTTGTTTTGAGAATTTTGCTCATTTTTAAGTCACATGCAGAAGATTTTAAAGTTATCTCCTGAACATTTTATGTCCTAGGGTGATGACCAAGAACTTGTTCAACCCTCAGTTTGGCAGCATCTTCAGAACGTGCCACAACCCTACCTACTTCTCCAGGCGGCTTTGTCGATTCTCTGACATTTACATGACCTCTCTCAGCTGCTTGTTGAACTATGACATGTTCTACACCTTCTACCCACGCCGCACCCCTCTGCAGCATGAGGCTCCTCTGTGGATGGACCAGCTCTGCACAGGCTGCTTGAAGACTCCTTTCCTGGACGAGATGTCTCACATAAGATGAGAGCCCTGTTACCTGGGCTGGAACTTTGTATTTTACACCTGACGAACAGTTGACATGGCATAAGGCTTTCTTTTTGATCGCCAGGTTTCTTAAGCCAAAAATGACGCACAATTTCTTCACAGGGCAAAGCAATACCGTTTGTCACAGTGGTGTACTTATGCTGTGGATTCACTAGAGGGTGCTGTAGATTTGCCTACTGTTCAGAGAATATGAACGTTTAATAAACTGTTGGTACAAGACTGGAACATTGCATTGCACATTACCTGCATTAACTTGTTATGGAAAAGCCATGGAATACTGAGCTGTTACCGCACAACTACAATAAAGAACTGAAATCTTATACTCCTGAGAGTAGCTTTGTTTATTTATATGAACAGTTTTGAGAGACTAGTGAAAAGTCAACACTCATGGAATTGCTTTGTAAAGGGTCTTGCCACATTGAGACAGAAATGTGGTGAAAGGCTGTGAAATGTTTGCAACAGTAATTTAATTATGAAATGAGTTGCACTTCACTAGCAAGCTCTGTCCCACAGAAATGAAAGCTTGAAAGTTTAATGAAGACAGATGTTATGTGATTGAATAATGGATGTGTGGATGAGAATGTCGGGGACATCTTTGGAACTTGAAGTCTGGCTAGAGGGTGTGTTTGGGGGTTTTCTGAAGTGGTCTACGAAAACTTCATAGTTTCAGAAAATGGGATATAGATGGATGAGGTGTGAGGGTGAGTGAATCACAGGGTGAGTGACTGAGGTGTGCCCCTGCTCCCCTTCCCAAACTTCTCAGCACACAAAAACCAAACTTTGAAACAAGTAATATAATGCAAACAGAATATCAGTCATTTGAGAATGGAGCTGAGCAATACAGCTAACAATTCATAGGATACAAATGTTCACGCAGTATTGATAGTTATGCTAGTTTAAATGTTGAGTTCTGATTGTGAGGCATTCATTTTTTTTCTTTTATTTTATATATGTATATATGACCTTTTTGACTTTCCAATTTAATGGTAAAGCCAGTGCACAAAATATGTACACCTGAGTTTATACAATTAAAGAGACACAACCGAAATGTGATGACATGATAAATTCATGATAAATTCATTAAACATCACAATATTAATTTAACATTAATTATTGATGTATTGCCCAGCTCCATTTGAAGTACAGTTATATTGAATTTTGTGGATAATTTCCATAGCTACATAAATCTACAATTACAATATGCAAACGTATGAATTAAATATAATGAATATAGCCTAGTTTACAGTATACATTTGAGACTGGGTCTCAGTTTATTAATACAGTGTGAATATTTTATTTTTATGGTTGCATTTGATTGGTCCGTCGGTCGCTATGCAACGCAGCATCCATTCATCAACACTGCGCTCCGCATCACAAACTCATTCACTTCCAGCCTCCTGCGTGAAAACAACAAAGGTACGGTGTTCTCTCCACGCTGTAACTTACTCCGATCACGCTGATTGTTACTTTCCGTCAAACCCGAAGGCTGGTCTGTAGGAACTTCTGTGCTTTTGTCCCGTACAGGCACCGCGGACGAAGCGGCTATTTTTGCCTTGTTGAGCTGCTAATCACGCTGCGGTACGAGGCGTTTACACTTTAACCATTAGACTTTTAACCGAGACCGAGGAATGTAGCTATTTTTAGACTTTGTGATACTGTACATGTTTTAGAATGGTCTACTTATTTGCGTTTTGTGGCAGAAAAAGCTTTTAAAAATCTGCCAGCGATCGAACAACACGTCCAGGGTTTTTCTTGGACAGTTTAAAGATGAAGCACCCGCGCTTTTCATCAAATTATCAAAAATATGAACTGTTTCTTTTTCCCTTTGTCAACCTATAGTGGTCCTATAGCACCTTTAGGAAGTCCTCTGACTATGACTGGTAGCAACCTGTATCCTGATGTTGTCCTGCTCCCTTCATTGTACTGAAAGTAGCCTTTTTAACAGCATTTATCAACATTTTTTG
>JAQQAE010002534.1:0-22102 GCA_029823295.1 Pseudamia nigra | reverse complement strand
CCATCCTCATCAACACAAGGTCACACTCGTCACAGGAAACTCGCCACTGCCTCCACCACACTCGTCTCCATCCTCATCGCCACAAATCTTGCTCCTTATTATTTGTCTAACTTTAAATGTCAGTATCTTAAGAACTCCGTGGCCTAGGGAACTGAAATTTTGCATCATGATAAAACTTTATGCAAAGTTTTATGTAAGAAATGTACAAAAGATTTGTTGCATATCAAAACAGGTAAGAATCCCAGACCTTCAAAAATGGCAAAAGCAACAATCTAGTCACACACTCGACCATGTTTAGGCCTTCTGAAACTATATTTGTATCCGCACCAGGCTTGTAACCTTTTCATACTGCTGAGATGCCTACATGGGCTGTTTTGGGGTAGTATTCTGCTCAAATACCCCAAAAATTGTTCCAGGTCAGACTTTCATTCAGCCATATCTCCATGTGGGAATGTGTGCAAGTACAAAAACAATATTTCTTTATGCAACTTCTTCATCTTTGTTTTCCAGTACAAACGTAATATGCTAATATGCCATTTGCAAGTGGTGCAAATTAGCCCCATAATCAGGCTTAGTCCTCATCTGAATGCAGATTAAAGAAAGATTTTATATTTTGTCATTTGGACAAATAAGGCATTACTGGTAAATTGTTGAGAAGTTTTTGAAACCAAACATAGATATATACGGTATTATTTCAATGTCCTGTAGTGCACTGTCGTTGTGAGAAGCACCCAAAATTTCACTGTGCCTTACTATGTAATGACAGTAAAGTCTATTCTATTCTATTCTACTCGACACTTACCGCTCATATTTTGATCGACACACTGCAGCACCGGGTTGCCGTGCCTGATATCCTGTCTCCGGAAGCGGCGTTTGCCGTTGGGGACGTATCGAGCGCAGGACGACCCGTCCCAGGCGCAGTACGGGTCCCTGGCCAGGCAGCACTCTGCACAGGCTTTCCCGTACGTCTCGCAACGATGCAGCTTGACCTGAGCCACTCCTGCTGGAGAGCCCACGTACAGGGCTTGCTGTTGAAATAAGAAACAGTGAATAAAGACGCGCTCTGTGAAAAGTAGATTACACGAATAGAAAGGATTAACTCACCCTTTTGACTGATATGTCCATTGAGGTTATTGGAGTTGGAACCTGCATAAATGAAAATATAACACTGAGAAAAGACTTTAAATAAGAAAAGTCAGAATGACAAAGGGTAAATTTAGATACCGTGTTTCATTTCAAAGCAATTTATGTAAGTCGTCCTGAATGGAAGAGGATTTATGAAAGACAATGACCTCAGAAACCTCATCAAAACTTACTTTAAAGATCTGTAGCTCCTCCAGAGTGACTTCCTCAGTCTCCAGGCTGTTTCCGTTGTGGATGGCAATGACTTTCAGCACGGTGCCAACATCTGAAACGCAAGTTTAAAATTAAAGGTTACAATCAGAGAAAATAAAGACAGACCTCATATTATTAAGAAGAGCTGTGAATTCTAATAAGTACAAGGCATTTTTATCATCATAGGTCATGTGTACAATGACGCTATGACTCATGCATGATTCTTCTTACAGGTGCTCATAATAAATAACAGTGTGAAAATAAAATAATCAGGAGCTTTATAACTGTAACTGATCATGTTTTCAGAAAGTATTGCACTAAAATAGGAGTGATTTTCATTACAAAATGCACAAAATAGAAAAAAATATTATTGAACATAATTTTAATCTGTTTTCTTTCTTATTAATTATGTTCTTATTAATGGGAAAATACTACATCTAAAAGAAATAAAGAGGAAAGCCATTAGTGTAAATTGTGAAATACTGTGTTTCTCCCAAATGTTCAATCTGATTCATTCTCATCCACAAATAAAGAGCAATTTCACTCCAAAAAGCTCCAATTTGTAATCACCCATAGATTTCTGGGTAAAGTACAGACACTGACTGACACATTTACCTGTGCCGATGAACATGACGTCATATTGACCGTCCTCCGCCTCGACTCGATCCACCACGATCTGTTTGAGTCTGTACGGGACGTTGGCCTTGACGAGCATCGGCTGACGGAGTGCAGGATACACCGGACGCCACATCAGCGAGTGACTACGAGCAAAATGCAGCACGGAGTCCGGGAAGTCCTTTGTGCTGCCGAACTCTCTGCCAGGCTGGTTTGTGATTTTACTGGGACACTGTAAAAAAGACGAAATGAGAAAAATGTGTGGAGGAAAAAAAAAAAATCAATAAAACTGAAATATGTGGCTGAATTCTTTCATTGCTGACCATTTCGTCATAGTAAAACCCTCATCCAAGTGTTGGGTGAAGGTTTTACAAGAATGAAACTCCAGTTCAGTACATGTGTTGAAAAATGGAAGAAAGTTTAAGTTCAAAATGTTAACTAGTATTAAAATGTGATGAAAAAAAGAAAAGTTTTCTTGAAAACAGCATGAAGATAACATAAGAAATGATCAAAGTGAGAAATTCCATTTGGTTCTGAAAATCATGTTCTCATTTTAAATTTGATGTCAGAAATTCAAATAAAAAAAAGTTGGGTCAGTGGTGAGAAAGGATTGGAAAAGTTGTGAAATTAGTGGTGGAATATCTCACCACTCTGTCAAAGGCTATGTTGGAAAATAGCAAAACAAATTTAAGAATAATGTTTCTCAGCTTAAATTGCAAAGAATTTGGGGATTTTATATCATATAATTAATGATTAAAGCATTCAGAAAATCTGGACACGTCTTTGTGCACAAAAGAAACTGAAAAACAAGACTGCATGAATGTGTTCTCATGCCCCCAGACAGCACGGCATCAAAAACAGGTGTGATTCTGCAGTGAACGTCACTGCGTGAGCCCAGAAACGCTTCCAAAACGTTCGCGTGTCAACACAGTTCATCTCTGCATCAACTGAAACTCTACCATGCAAAGAGGAACCCGATCCTACACAGACCAGATCCAGAAACACCATCACCTTCTGGGCCTGAGTTCATTTAAGATGAACTGAGGCAAAGTAGAAAACTGTCCTGCAGTCTTTAAATTCTTTTTGGAAAGCATCCATAACATGTGTTCCCAAAAGCCAGTATCTGTGACGATATGGAGGTGCATTAGTTCTCACCCCCATGGGAAAGCTGAAGGTAGAGCCTTGTGTGACAAGCCACTTTCTGCATGTACGTACGTATTCCAACAGCATGGCTTCATAGGGAAAAATGCAGTCCGGACTTGTCACCCACTAAAAATGTTAGAGCTTTATGAAATGTAAAATACAACAAAGGAGACCCCGACCTGATGAGCAGCTGAAATTTTACAACAGGCAAGAATGAGAAAACATTCCACTTTTAAAATAATCGCTGCCAAGACACAGAGGGCTGTTAAAAAAAACAGGTGATGCAACAGAGTGGTACACATGACTCATTTTTTAAAAACATGGTGCTGGCGTCAAATTAAAAATAATATGTTTCAAAAAACAATACAAATGTTCAGTTTTGGTATTTAGTTTGCTATTATTACGTTTCTTATAATTAAATCACCTATTAAATAATTAGGAGAAATAAGCTGTGTCGGCATAACCACAAACCATCTGACTCATGAGTTTCCCTGTGATTCTGCTTCTAGTTTATGTCACATGTATCTACATTTTTCCCTTCACTCCACATATTTTTAACCTTTAAGCGCTCGCCTCTCTTTTAGGTTTTTTTAGGTGTCTTTTTTAGGATTTTGAAATTTGATCATTCATTTGCTTGGTGTTGGAGGTGCATTTGGTGTGTGCAAATACGACTTATATGTGCTTTCGGCGGAGTTTCTCCTGTTTATTTTGATGTGCAATACGACTGTATTTTTACATGACTAGCACAGTGTTTGATGCTTTTTGTTCCAATTCCCCAACTTCCGTTTAAGAGGTTCAACTACTGAAAGCCTCAACAGATTTATCAGCGTAATCCTTATCAGCAAACATTTCTTCCTGCAACATTCAGCTTCTTTCATTATTATAAAAAGGTTTCACTTTGTTTTTATTTCAATTCAGATTCACAAGAGTCCAATCAAGACCCCTTGAATATCATTTTAATACAGTAAAAAGGATGCCGTCATGAACACAACAGTGCAGTCCTGTATTTGTTTAAATCTTCATCCATATTTTTGCTCATGTAAACACATGAATATGATGAAAAAATGGAGAAAAAAGGAATTTTGCAACACTGATGGAATAAAATCGAACCATATGTCAAAGACCTGAGGCTGACAGCTTCGCCAAACACTATATATTATGTCTCAGAAAAAGATGGAGAATTAATTGAGATTCTTGAGAGGTTAGTTGAACATTCGATCATCTCATAATACTGCTGATAAGCTGAGGTATTTCTATAAATGCCCCAGATAGCTCTCCTTGATACAGGTTCCGATTCCAGACTTACATATGGTAAAAATATCGTTCCTGTAGCTTATCACAACAGTAAGCCATCCACGCAATAGCTCTGTAACGGTCTGGATTCAATTTCAGACGGGGATTTGAACTGTGCAGGAAGGTTACGATGAAATATGCACAAATTATCAGTACGTAATAGACGACAAATTCATGCAAATGGAACAGATTTCATGTGGAAACAGATGCTGCTCTGTGACCTGTGGCTTTAAAACACTTTGAAACAGGACAAAAGGTCACCTATGCACTGTGATGTTTAAAAGTGATGCAGAGAGTTTAAACAATATGTGGGTAGAGGTTAAATCATTTAAAGCTCCCTTTTCCAAACTTGGGTTACTACAGGTCCCCAATTTAATATTTTTAGTTCATTAGTCTGTTTTCTAAATGATTTTGCTATTTTTATATATTTACAGTATGTTGTCCTTTCTAAATTTTCGTGCCTGTTTCTTGGGTCATTCTGTTCAATTTTTTTATTATAATTTTGTTCAGCATTTTCTTATTTTGATCAACATTTATTCAATTTTTGTTGATTATTTTGTTTATTTCTCCATTTATTTTGGTCAGCTGAAATGAACAAGATGAGTCAGTAATTTATACATATCTTTTATGTTTTATTACCTTTTACATGTAGGTTTCACGTTTTGGAAGGGGAACTGAAAAATTTGGGAACCGTGCACTGAATTTATTTTGTTCTAAAATGACATGTACAGTATATATTTTATTTGGAACAGGAGGAACCTTAAATTTCTTTTTGTTCTACAATGTGCCACACACATGTACTTGAATGGCTCCTAACACTTGAAATGTCTTTCACCTGCTCCAAAAACTTATCAGTTTGCACAGCACATAAAAGCTGGACTGGAAAACCTCCAGCGTCTGTCCTCAGCTCATACTGACTTTGCTGCAGCAGGTCAACGGCTTTCAATCCCCAACTCAGAGCCAAGTGAGAATTAATGAGAGGGAGAAGAGGTGAGCAGACTTGGCAGATAGTCACTAGCTTCCATTATCATCTTGTTTGTGTGGCCAATGAAATATGCATTGTGTAAGTTTTGTTTTGCTTGCGCCGTGCTGCCAAGGAAACTGATGCATTGTCTACACTTTTCAGCTAGAATTGCACTCAACAGAGGCGCAGACTCACTTATGTTCAAATCTGTTGGCCTTAGGTCTGATAATAAATTCACTAGGCTATAACTGATTTCTAATGTGTATGACCCCCTTGACCTTTCACCTTTCATCTCCAAAAGACATAATCGCAGATGTTAGTCCCAAGGTCAACTTGAATGCCAAGTTTGGTGAACCTAACTTAATTTGTTTTCAAGTTATCGCTTTATGATCCTGTGACCTTGGCTTTTGACCTTTTGTGTCCAAATACAAAGTGGCGCTTGCTAGTCCCAAGGTCAAATGCCAAATTTGGCAACTCTAGTTTCATTTATTTTTGAGTTAGAGCGCATATGCACAGAACCTTTCTTACCCTATGGGCTTGAGCTTAACCTTTAAACTCTAAAAACCAAACCACATGTCCCAAGATCAACCTGTATGCTAACTTTGGTAAACTGAGCTTAATTTGTTTTTGTCTTAGGCCACAGACAGACAGACAGACAGACAGACAGCACCAACCACCCTAGTCAGCATGGCGAACACGTTCACCCCGTACAAATACAAAAGTTGATTGTTACTACCCTCAGTTTTTTAACATGACAGTCTTCAAAACATTGCACACTTACCAACAGTGCTTCTTTTTTATTTTTTATTTTTTGTTATTATTTTTTTATTTTTTTAAATTTTATTTTATTTATTTATTTATTTTTAATTTTCTAATTATTTTTTTTATTTTTTAAATTTTTATTTTTTATTTATTTTTTTTTTTTATATATTTTTTTTACCAACAGTGCTTCTTATCAATGCATTTCCAAAACAACCACGGGAGCAGGACTTGAGCCTCCCTCATATCAGACAGAGATTCAGTTTCAGGTGTTAACTGTTTATTTCACTTTCTTAGATTTACCGTGAAGGAAGAAGGAAAAAGAGCAGCCAAGGTGAGGGATAGAAAGACAAAAACCTATAAGGCATGGTCCATTAAAAAACATGAGACTGGAAGTGAACCTAGGTCTCCTACATGGAATTCCACCAAAACCACCTCCTGCTAATAGTTTGTGCCCCTTATAATCATCACTAGAGGCTGGCATTAATCCTATTGCCAGCAGTAATCTCTATCTGTATGGTATTTGGATCACATTAACCCATTTCAAATTTTTACAAGAAGAAAAAGGTGTGTGGAGCACCCTTATTATTATGAAGAGTCTGTAATCTGAAGTTATTATTATAGCATATGGTTTGTGTAAAATACACCATTAAAGTGATTTTCATGTCAAAATAAATCCCACATCCAACAGGAAGGAAAATAAGATGCTGAATATGGATAGTCAAGATTGTCTGGTCAGAACCCAAAATGGATCAAATCTAAAACAAAAAGGATTTATGTTTTTCAATAAAGCTCTAGGTATTACCAATAAAACTATAGTATATCCTCATAAAAGACTGTGTCATTTTTTTCCTCTTAGAAAATGAGTTCTGACACAAATGTAAAGTAAGCACAGTGATACTGCAATCCAAGATAAATATGCAAGGAGGATAAATCCAACAAAACTGTCTGTCAAAACTTGAGACTAATGTTTTATTTTGGCAGATGAGACGTGATGGATATTACACAGTATTAAGCTTAAATACATGTTGAAACATCAAAGAAAATACAGCGTTGTTCAGTGGAAATAGAAATGTCTGGATTATTTTCATTAAGCAAGTGTCGATTATATGGGTTTTTGACAAATTGTTCAACCCAAAAGAAAAACAATGACTTGCCGTATGAGTGTTTACAGCTCAAATCCTCCCTGAGTTGAAGTTAATCTGACATATCCTACAGACAGATCTTGTGTTCATTCAACAGACCATCGCTCATAAGGGGCACCCCCAAAAGACCGAGGCCCACATTTTGTCTGTGTTATGAGGGCAAACTTTTTTTTTTGTCTTTGATATTACTCTGGCTTGCGCTCAATGCTCATCGAGCCATCTTTGGAACCAGGCAATTTTGACCTTGCACATCGATACCTTCATACTTGTAGGGCGGAATCAATGGATCCCCCAAAGGAAATAGAAAAAGAAAAACGTTAACTCAACCTTAATGTTTTTCCTACCGCAAAACCCACAAGGAAATTTCACAGACTTCTAACCACTGAAGAGGTTGTTAGGAAAGGAGGATCAATGTGCTTTATGGTCTTGTATTATAGTGTTCAGTAAAATAATCCACTCCAGTGGAAGCTTACACTACCAGTCAAAAGTTTGCACACACCATCTCCTTCAGTGATTTCTCTAAATTTTTATTATTTTCATCGTTGTCCATTTATACTGAAGACATGGAAACAACCCAGAACATTTATATTTTAGATTGTCCAAAATAGACACATTTAACTTTAAATTTTGCTTTGGACACTCATGGTATTCTCTGATCAGATTCACAACGTAGTCACCTGCAATGGTTTTCAATTCACAGCTGTCAACTCAAGAGTTAACTTGTTCCATTTCTTGCTTAATGTACCATCAGTTCTCTTGAGGAAAGCTGAGTACCTGCAGCTACTAGTGCTACTACAACAACTGTACATCTGTAAAAACACATATAAAGGCAAGAAACAGGTACAGAGAAAAGACAGTCCATTATTATCAGCTGACACTGCTGAGGATGAGTTTATCAGAATGACCAGCCTCGGAAAACACCAGTCTACTGCACCTCGGGCAGTGTTTGACTGTGTCACCAAAACCATCAATATTCTTGAGATATTTTAAATTGACTGACCTTCATTTCTTAAAGTAATGATGAACTGTTTTTTTCTCTTTATTTAACTGCGTGTTTCTGGCCATAATATGGATTTGTACAGTAGTTGTAGTAGCACTAACAGGGTTACTGACTCTGCAAACCAACCGTAGTGTTAGTGCTCCTACAAATCAGTATTTTGGCAAGAAACTGTCAGTTAGAAATGCTGCCTACAATGTTGGCAAACTGGATAGTAGCTGATTGTGGCAGAGCAATATAAACGATTAGACTTGCCAGTCAGCACGACTTACTACCTCACAGCCGTCACGCTAGAATGTCCTTTTTACGTGCACCAGATGTTAAAGGATGCAGGCTGAGCTACCTGTGCCGCAGAGACATTTATTAAAATTAACGGCCTCAGAAACTGACAATTTACAGCATCTCAGATAGTGTTTGATGGTTTTGTAGACTGTACTTGGAGGCACATTAAAAGTTCAAGAGATTTTTCAAATTGACTGACCTTAATTTCTTAAAGTAATGATGGAAAATCTTTGAGTGTTTTTGACATAACACAGATTTGTACAGTACTTGCAGTGGCAGTAATAGGGCTATTGACTCTGTATCCACCCTTCGTCTGAACAGGACAACTGATAGTCTAAAGCACATTAAGAAGAAAAGAAATGGCACAAATTAACTCTTGAGAAGACACACAGAATGTCAAAGGTGTACAAAGCTGTCATCAAAGCTACATGTGTCTACTTTGGACAAACTAAAAAATAAAACATGTTCTGGGCTGTTTAACACTTTTTTATTCACTATATAATTCCATATGTGTTTATGTCATCAGTGTCTTTGGTATTCATGGACAATGTTGAAAATAATAAAGAAAAAACACTGAAGGAGACAGTGTGTCCAAACTTTTGACTGGCAATGTAGCTCTGCCTCCTCGGCTTGAAGTTGTAAAAGCTTGTTTTTGTGTTCTCCACCAACCTCACTGTTCGTTCACGCGGACACAGCTGCTTAAAGAAATTAAAGTCTTCCAAACATGTCATTACGTACAGTTTCATTTCAATCACACTCTTCAGCTGCAGTTGTGTGTCCTCGTACCCTGGATGATGGTGTTGTAGGAAACCGCCTCCACGCTTCGGCCATCGTTATAAAACGCCAAGTGCCACACCCCTGAGTCCAGGTACTGGATGAATCCTGCCTGGTGGACGGTAACCGGGTGCTCCAGCCGGGTTCTTGCTTCAGGTTCGCTCAGAGTCCGATGCTCTTTAGCGATAAGCCGGCTGCCGTCCAACAGCTCCACAAAGTCATACTGCAGAGCGACAGACAGAGCAGATCCCAACAGATGCAGATCATTATCGCTTTAATGTCAGTCCAAGTAAATCATGCTGTAAAGATGCAAAACAGTTCACAACATTTAGATTTTGTTTCTGCTGGGTGCTTTACATGCAGCTCCTCTAGTGCCTGCACTCCAAATCTGAGAGGAACTCTACAAAGCTTTAATGCAGAAAGGGTACAAGAAAAGGTTTGTGTTCACAGCAAATATGGCAGTATGATAAATGTTGATTTTTCAGCAGCGGTTATTTGGGGCTGGTAGCTGTTGTTTGCAGAGTTGTTTGTATGCTGATGGAGCTGATATGGCTCAGAGGCAAATGTTCAAAAATATTTTAAAAAAATAATGTTCACTCTAAGGCGCTAGACACTGTGTTTATTGTAATCTTTTAAATTACCACTGATAATATACTGTTTATAAATGCATATTGGAGAAAAATGATGTTATACGTGTGCAAAATTCAAATAGGACAACTAAACTTCAACCTCATTTCCAAAAAGCTGACTTGACTTGTTGCCCATTGGATGTAAAATATAACAAAGGAGAACCAGAACTATTGAGAAATCCCACAGCAAACATACGTGTGAAGCTGGAAGCTCTGGCACCTTTAGCTGGGTTTCCATCCACAAGTATCATTTTTTCCAAAATTCGATAAAAGGAAATGCGCATCAATGTCCATTTCCATCAACCACAGTACCTTTTGTGAATCTTGGGAGGTGCTTAACCACAGCAAACAGATAGGGGGCATTAGATTTTAAGTCCAGTACCAGTAACTGGATGTGATGTCATTTAAAAGAAGCATCGGTCTGAAGCCATCTGCCGACAATTATTATGAACTTAAAGAAAATGCTAAACCGTGGAAGTTTTCTCCTCCAGCTGTGTGCTCTGTAGCTTGTTATTACACCATCGCTGTGTGGTTACGTGGATGTGATGAAGGCTACTCAAAGGAGACAGAGGGTTCGTGTTGTAGCCTTAACTAAGCTATTAACTTAATGCAGCTGATGCAGGTGGCTGACATTTCTGCTTTTTTTGCATTGCTATTCAGTTTGTGTTTCCATCAACTGATGTGCATTTTATTTTTTTTGATTCAGCTGACTTTTTGATGCAAATTTTAAAACTTTTTCAAAATTTGAAGTGTTTCCATCAAGAAATTAAATTGAGGTAATGGAGACACACCTGATGATGAAACACAAGTCTGTAGAGAAAATGTCTTTTACATCTTCATGAAAGAACTGCTTACATACTGGATTAAGACCGAGGCCAAAGAGTATAAAACGTTAAGGAACTCTGAATGGTCACTTGTGTGTTCATCTGGTTCCTATTTGCTTAGTATTATGTGATAAAGAAACATTTTGCTAAGACAATCGGACATTCAGTCTGTGAAAGTGTTCTTCGGGTCTGATCAGCCTCAGAACAGGGGATTGACACCTTATTTACAGTAACATCCACCCAAACAGTGTTTGATACAGGGCAGAAAAACAGGGGTTCAGGAAGATGAAGGGCCCTACCTTCCGAACAACACAGTGTTACACAACATGAAAGTGGGTGATGCATTCCTATCTTTCCACCATACACTGATGTTACTGAGATTACAATGTGCTTTATGCACCTAAGGGCGTGTTGGTATTAAAATCAGTGCTGTGACCGTGTTGCTATCTTTTTTACAACAAAATGAAAAAATCTGGGCTTAAGCGTAAAAAACAGTCCAGTGACTGGTATCTCAGAGCGCAAATTGCTTTCATGATACGCAGTCATGTAGAAGTGTAGCTACTACAACAACTGCATATAGATTACTTAAAAATATACAGTTTGTGTGTATATTTAAAAATAAATCAATAAATGGGAGTTCAATTTTGTTTAATTGTGTTTAATTATGTGACCAATCCCAGAATCAACTCAGCTTTTTAAAGGCTCCTGTTCGTCGGGAGCACCGGGAAAAGTATTGAGGATTTTTGATCCTTTGCAAAAAAGACAAAATATTCAACACCTTAATTTATGCAAGAACGGAAAAAAATCTTACACTTCTATGAATCACTAAGCTATTTGTCACTGCATTTAATTATATTTATTCTTCAGTCACATATTCAAATGGTGTACAAATGGGTAAAAAAAACTGACAGGTGGGCCAGATGAGAGGTTATCAAACCTGGACGTCTGATTTAATAATGACAGAGACAGAATACCATCACCATGACAAGTATGAAAGTATTAAAGGCAATGACCCACAGAACTCAACTATGCACTCGATAATTAAGTAGACACACTCCGCTTGTTTGGATGATGCACTGGGGGGATGGCGGAAGGTCACCTTGACAAGACACTAAGCCTGACCTGGCCACACACCTAATAATCACAGACTTTGAACTATTCATTGTGTGTTTCAGATTTCTAAAATATTCTAAAATAGGGAATGAAGAATGAAACATACCTATGGTATTTTGAGCTAAAATTTAAAATACATATTCCAGGGACATGTAAGAGTAGTTGAAACTTGTTACAATATGTCTCCTTTAATACCTAGATGTGGCTTGAAAACAGTGCAACTCGTGAACTATTCTAATAAAAGGAAAATACACATGAATGAATGAATGAATGAATGAATGAAACTTTATTTATAAAGCACTTTACAACAACAACAAAGCTGTACCAAAGTGCTGTACATTCAGATGCTGCAAATCTACACTTCTAATATTTTCTTGATGGTGAGCTGGGAATTTTTTCCTCCGCACTGAGGCATAAGAGCAAAGACACTGCATTTTTTTCCCATTTTGTCCAAACAAACGTTGATTCACAGGGTAAACAAGAAGGAATGAGTTGTTCCTGCCAAGCGTGCATATGCTCTCACTGCACCTGCTCAACACCTGAACCTCATTTTGATGGTTTTCTGCTGCAGTGCCTTTCACTGTACCCTACAGCTTTATCGTAACACACACCCAACCGTTCCCGAACAGGCTATAGGCTGTGGAGGAGTGTAGCAGATGCAGACAGATCCCCCGACTATAGAGGATGGTAGTTACACAGATGTACTGAGCCTATATGGAGACTGCTGGCTGCAAGACAGACTGTGGGTGCATTGTTTGCACAAATTGGCACTATAGCTCCCTGAATCATTTATTTATTTATTTATTTGCTTAAATCCAGTCAGAGGGCTGTTTGCAGGATGCTTTGATTTATTGTACACACAGCTGAGATATTTAAAGATCAAACCATTGAAATCACATATGCAACACCAATTCCATAAAGTTCAGCCTGGTGGAAAAATGCAACGAAATTCAAATTTACTTTGACATTTCATTGTAGACAGTATGAACATGTTTTAGGCAGGATGTATACAGCGCTTTATTAATTTTGGATGTGCTAAAAATGAGTAAAAATCACTCCATATGATTATTCAATAATCATGTGTAAAATACTCATACAGCTTCCGATATTTGAAGAACTACATTTTTAAATATTTTAAATTATTATTATTGCTTTTACCTTATTTAAGATTCAGAAGCAAAATGTTTTTTTTTTTTAATAATTTTTTATCAATCTTTTAAATTATTATATAATTTTGGTGGATGAGATCCACCCAGAGTTCCTCAAGGCTCTGGATGTTGTGGGGCCGTCTTGGTTGACACACCTCTGCAACATCACGTGGTCTTCAGGGGCAGTGCCTCTGGTTTGGCAGACCGGGGTGGTGGTTCCCCCCTTTAGGGAGGGGGACCGGAGGGTGTGTTCTAACAAAAAGGGGGTCACACTCCTCAGCCTCCCTGGTAAGGTCTATTTTGGGGTACTGGAGAGGAGGATCCGTCGGATAGTCGAATCTCGGATTAAGAAGGAGCAGTGTGGTTTTCGTCCCGGCCATGGAACGGTGGACCAGCTCTACACTCTCACCAGTGTCCTGGACGGTGCATAGGAGTTTGCCCAATGAGTTGTTATGGATCTGGAGAAGGCATTCGACTGTGTCCCTCGGGGAGTTCTGCTGGGCGTGCTCCTGGAATATAGGGTGCCAGATGCTCCGATTAGGGCTGTTTGGTCCCTGTATCAGAGTCTGGTCTGCATTGCCGGCAGTAAGTCGCACTCGTTTCTGGTGATGGTTGGACTCCGCCAGGGCTGCCCTTTGTCACCGATTCTTCTAGGCGTATTCAGGACATTGAGGGAATCCAGCTTGGATTGGATCTCTGCTTTTTGCAGATGATGCGGTTCTGTTGGATTCATCAGGCCGTGACCTACAGCTCTAACTGTCTGGAGTGGTTCGCAGTTGAATATGAAGTGGCTGGGATGAGAATCAGCACCTCCAAGACCATGGCCCTCAGCAGGAAAAGGGTGGAGTAATCCCTCTGGGGATGAGTAGAGTGAGAAGGTCAGTCATCCAGGAGGAGCTCAGAGTAGAGCCACTGCTCCTCATGTCGAGAGGAGTCAGATTAGGTGGCTTGGGCATGTGGTTTGGATTCCTCCTGGCATCCAAACCACATGAGGTGTTCCAGGCATGTCCCACTGGGAGGAGGCCCCGGGGAAGACCCAGGACATGCTGGAGGGACTGTGTCTCTCAGCTGGCCTGGGAACGCCTCCGAGACCCCCCTAGAAGAGCTGGATGAAGTCGCTGGGTAGAGAGAAGTCTGGGATTCCCTGCTTAAGCTGCTGCCCTCGTGACCCGACCCCACGGAGAAGTGGTAGAAAATGGATGGATAATTTTGTTAATTTTTCGTAAATTTTCTTGATTATTTTGGTCTTTTTTCAATTATTTTGATCCTTTTTGTACATTTTTTGTTCATTTTCTTAATTATTTGAGAAATTATTGTGGTCACGTTTGTTCATACAGTATTTCATCAATGTTCTTCATTACTATGGTCTTTTTAAATTTTTTACTGTTTTGGTCATTTATATTCATTCCCACATTTATTTAGTTTCTTTTTAAACATTTTTGTTCATTTTATTAAATACTTTGGTTATTTTTGTCAGACTAATTATCTTGATTATTTTGGTCATTGTTCTTTTGTTAAAGCATTTTGGTATTTTTTGTTCATTTTCATATTTATTTACTTTGTTGTGCTATTTTTCTTACTTTGATCACTTCTGTACATTTTTGGTTAACATGTGTGATTATTTTGTTGATTTCATAACATTATTTTATTGATTTTAGCTGTCATTCCCAACATTAAAGTAGATCAAATCCTCATTCTTATCCATCTAAGATTTGAATTTAAAGATTAAATATATAAAAATGTTATAATATGTGGAACTATTTAATTTCCTGTAAAAAATAGATATTATGACCATCTATAGTGACTTTTTGTCCTGTGTTATTGCTTGCTTTCATTCATTTTATTGCTTACATTGTTCAATACTGACTAAAGTGACCTTAGATCTTATTGATGCTCATCCCAAAAAAAAATCACAAAAAAAAAACGATTTCTATTCTTTCCAAATTGCATCTGTTGTAGATGTACGATCCTTTTAAATAAATGAGTATTTGACAGCTACATGTCACATGGCATATTTACCCCATCAATTTTAACCTAGATGTGAACCTTTCAACACTTTTAGGTTTTTTAAAGATTAATTTTTTTTGCATTTGGGGCCTTTCATCGAGTCTCCGAGCTCTCATCAGCTTCTTTGCAGCGGTAAGTGTTTACAGCAGACAACCTCCTGATGAACTCACTTCAGCATCAAACGGCTGAGAAAGACGTCTAGCGAGCGACGGAGGGAGGTCAATACGAGCAAACGGAGCTGGACTTCACACTCGCTCAAAATCTATAAGTTAAAATGTCACTGAAAACAACATTATGCACGAGTAGAG
Organism: Pseudamia nigra; assembly: GCA_029823295.1. Lineage (NCBI taxonomy): Eukaryota > Metazoa > Chordata > Actinopteri > Kurtiformes > Apogonidae > Pseudamia > Pseudamia nigra. The sequence goes on along the minus strand of JAQQAE010002534.1, from coordinate 6,766 downwards.
CTGGGACACTGGGCCAAGAGTGGTCCCATGATGAAATTTTTATATCAGTCAATGTCAATAACTACTGACAAAAATGTTAAATCCTTATTTTATTCACATTCGAGGCTGAGTTTTGGTCCTGAGTGAAAATTCAAGAAACACGATGTTTGTGGTTTGAAAAGGTGCAAAAACGCAAAAAAGATGCATCAAGATGACGAGATCAGATGGAAAAAAAAGGTAAAAATGACAAAAAAAAATGCAAAAGGATGGAAAATAGGCACATAATAAGTAATGGAATGAGCGATATGTGAACAAAATTGTCATGAAAATAAAAAAAGCAATGAGCAAAGTAAGCAACAAAATGAGCAAAGAGACAAAAATGAATGAAAATGAACAAAAAATCAAAAGGACGAACTGAAATTAACTTAAATGGGCATGATTTTCAACAAAAGTAACAAAATGACCAAAATATTAAAGAAATTGAACAAAATAAATAACAAAATGAACAAAAAGTAGCCATATAATCAATCTGAAGACCAACGAGACAATGCTAAAAAACTGTAAAAATCAACAAAAATTAATGATAATGAGTGAAAAAATTAAGAAAATTAAAAATGAACTAAAAATAAACAGCCTTTTCAATTTTAGGAAGAAAAAAATGAATAAAATAACTAAAAGAAACTGAACAAACAGAAGGCTCACAAATGAGCAAGATAATCTAAAAACTGAGCAAGTACAGAGGAAACAAGCAAAAAAAATTTTTTTTGAGAAAATGAACAAAAATAAATGAAACTGAACTTAAAACGCCAACGATATTGAACAAAAATGAATAGACTAATCCCTGTTTCATGTAGAGAGCGGAGATAGACTCTGGACGGGGGCAAAATTAAATCGGCTTTACGGGATCAGCATTCATCCTCCAAATAAAACACTTCAGAAATGTTGAAAGAAACAAATTAAAAGAGGATTTAGTGACAAACAGCACCTCAGAGTTGACTTGCAAACAACGGGGAAGAGCCTTCAGAGGGGGCCAGGTGAAGTCAACACTGTTATTTAAAGCCCTTTGGAGGAAAGCAGGGGACTGGGGGGGTATTAACCTGGCGGAAGTTGACTGCTTTGTGTTGCCGGCTGGAGGGGGAAGTAATAAAACAGGTCATCCCACAAGCTTCAACCCCCTCCCCCCCGGACGAGCGCATGCGTCTCGATTAGGCGGTGTGAAAGCCCCCTCTTCGACTCATCTCAATCCAACAATACCAGTGGATAAGAGGCGGGAGAGCGAGCGTGGAGAGACCGTCGGATGCCCCCTTGAGAGGTAACGCTCGCAGACTGGCAATTCTTCACCTTTTAAACTCCTGAAGACTGTGGTTAAAGAGGAAAAATAAATCGATATATAGATATATATGTACAGGTTCTGTGGCTTTTTATGTGATATTATAGTTTATGGACGGGTGCAGTGTCTGTTTCCATGGTAACTCTGATTGACATTTGACTGTCAGATGACCGATTGTATTGGTTTCTATTAATTATTTTGTTATATTTTCTGCATTTGGATTGTTCATTAAATTTCATCTCTGTACATTTTTTGCCTATTTTGTTGATCATTTAGTAATTTTTCTTTTCTTCATTTTAGGGTATTTGGATTTTTTGGTCAATTTTCTTTATTGATGTGTTGACCTTTTTTAATCATTTTTGTTCATTTTCTTTACGTTGCTGCTTTTAATTGCTAATTTTACTGGTTGTGTAATTATATTACATTTTTGGTCATTCTGTGGATTATTTACTTCATCTTGTACATTATTTTCATTTTTTGTTCAGATTTCTTTCTTCATTTTATTGTTCTTTCAGATCATATATTATTTTGTTCATTTTTCTGTATTTTGGTTGTTTTCATTTTTGATCATTTTTTTATTACAATGCTCACATTTGTTCCTTATTTTGTTTAATTTTAATTTTTTTTGTTTATTTTATACATTTTTGTTTTTTTAGATTTTTGACCATTGTCTGCAGTGATGTGAATCAAGGTGTTAAAAAACAGTGTTACGAACATTTTTTTTTCCCAGATTAGTCTAACTAATTATTGTTGCCATCATTACAACACTGTTACCATTACTGGCAATGAAATGTGGTGCGTTACTATAATAAAGCTCATTGAAACGATTTAATCAGACGGGCTCTCAGGCAGAGGTTTCTTCTCTGTTCTTTGGTGGGTGGGGGAAGGGGAACGACAACCGCATACGTGATGATGAGGGTTTTAAACTGAAGTAGACATTAACTTTCCTCGCCGAGATAAAAGACATGAGCATATGTGAAATGTACATTATGTCCAGGAACAAAATGTTTCTCCACAACGTTGTAAACAATACACATCTTATGAAGCTCCTCTCATTGTCCATCAGAACAAACCCAGGTGTGGCTAAGGTGAGCTCTGCTAACGGAGAAGGAGGCAGAGCCGCGTCATCCAGTCAGACTGAAGTAAACAGACTGACAGACACTTTATGTTGAAGAGAACATGCTGCCGTTATCAGTAGTAACAAAATAGTTATTTTCCTTGTTAATAAGTTACTTTTATAAGGCTGAAACTCAGTTACTAACTGTTACTTTTTGGGAGAAGTAACTGGAACTAATTACTTTTGAAAAGTAATGTGCACAACACTGATTATATTATTGTGTTCATTGTTTGATGTAATTTTTTTCATTTTAGTCATTATCTTGTTCATTTATGTCAATGTTTTTTATTTTGTTAAACATCAGCATTGCACTGTTATTTTTTGGTGGATTAATTTATTCATTTTTTCACTGTTTTGTTATTATTGTCACTGTTTTTCATATGTTTTTCATGGATTATCGTGCTAATTTTTGTTCATTTTCTTATTTTGTTTATTTTTGTTCATTTTTTCATTTTGTTTGCTTGTTTGTTTGGATTTGCGGTGACACAGTGGTGCAGCGGGTAGCACCCATGCCTCACAGCTAGAAGGCCCTGGGTTTGATCCCAGCGGCGTCCTTCTGTGTGGAGTTTGCATGTTCTCCCTATGTCTGCATGTCTTCTCTGCCGGTACTCCAGCTTCCTCCCACAACTAAAAACATGCACTTAGGTTAGGTGAACTGGTCACTCTAAATTATCCATAGGTACAGTATGTGAGTGTGAATGAATGTTTGGTGGTGGTCAGAAAGGCCGTTGGCATGAATTGGTAGCCACTTTGTATCAGTCTGCCCCAGGGCAGCTGTGGCTACAGATGTAGCTTACCACCACCAGAAATGAATGAAAAATGGATTCAGTATCAGCGCTTTGGGAAGGAGACTTGAAAAGTGCTACATAAAAATCCAATCTAATACCATTATTTCTATATAATAAGTTACATAAATATATTATGTATATTTCATTTTTACTTGTCTTTCTTTGTTGCATTTTTGCACATTGTCTGGATTATCATTTTTGTTCATGTTAGCGTGTTCATTTTTTGTTAAATCCTGTTATTTCTATTGTTCATTGTTTGGTTTACTGCATTCATTTTTGATCACTTTTATAAAGTCTGTCATTTATTTAGTGCATTTTCTTTTTTCTTTTAATTGTGTTGTTTGCCTTGATTGATTTGTTGATTTTGTTAAAAATTTACACATTTCTCTTCATTTTCTTTTACTATATTGTGTTAAATCTGAATGCAAAGGCAAAAATATACCCATATTTGGTCCAAAATATACTTAAATTACATTTCTTAGCTTCTCTTTCCTCAGTATACACTTTATGTTTGAAAACACGGGTCACAAGTCGACACCAGTGGAGATCCACAGCTTTACATGGACTGAACCTGACATCGATGCAGTAAAAAGCTTTAAAGGTTCTTTTGACTTGTTTGGTTTGTAGGAGAGCAGACAAACACTCAATAGGAGATGGAGGAAGTCTATATTTGAGAAAGGTGGAAAGGCTGTTGCACTTAAGTGTTGTCGTGTCTTCCAAGCTGTGAATACGATGAGCAGTCAATATCTCTCATTGGGGTCTTTCATGCTCAGTTAAGTAAATGCATCGACCGGTGCCCCCCCGGTACCTGAGAAGAATGTAATTTAAAGGTGGTCACAATGGACACAGTGTCCAGCATTGACAAGCCGGACTGTCTCTGCAACAATTGACTGAGACATAAAAGCACTGTCTTGTTAATTAGTATCTCTAGTTCTTTTATTTTCTTGGGCTTCCTTTTTTTTTCACCTTCAAAGTGCAATTCACCTCCCCTGGATTTTTGCCCTGAGACGTTCCGATGTGTCACTCATGTCGGAGTTTCTCCCATCAAAGAGTGGCCCCAACTGTCTTCTCTTGAGTGAAGCCCATCTTTATGAGGAGAGAATGTCAAGAAGGTGAAGCTAAGAGCTTTCGCAGTCAAGTGTGGTGGAAAATAGCCATTGTCTGAGTGCCTCCATCACCGTCACCACACGTTGGACATTCTAATGCCCACAAATGTCATTCAAGTGACGCGTAAGACAGTTTGGGAGCACTTCAATTTGCTAATGGCAGACGTTTAGAGGAAGTGAAAGATTACATGCCAACACAGAAACCACAGCAGCACCAGAAAACTCCATGAATCCAGCAGGGTTTGAAATGTAATTGTAAACTCCCCCACGATGATATGATTTAAAATAGTGTGTTTTGAGTTATATACGAATTTGGTGAAGATGTACTGCCGCAGCGTATAAAGGACGTGCAGCTCTTTTTGAAGCAAGACTGATACATGACCCTGTGTCCAAAAAGCTCGAGCCTGTGTAGAATTAAAATAAAAACACTATGTGATGATTTGAAACTTTAATTGAAAATAGCACATTTGGCAGTACATGGGTAAATGCAGCGGCTTGGCGCTCTCGGCTTGTTTGTTTTATTGTGTGTATTTATTTGGTTATTGTGTTTGTGTTGTGTTGAAGTACTGTGTCTGGTCTGTAAGCTGAGAACTACCTCAGCAAATTTCATTCTGGCATAATGACAATAAAGATTCTTTTTGTCTTCGACTTCAAATGTTGAACCCAACAAATGTAATTGTATTTTGAAAATTGCATGCTCATTTTGAATTTGATGCCAGCAACACATTAAAAAAAAAAAAAAAAAATCTATGCCCGGGTCATGTTTCTCACTCTGCTGCATCACCTTTTCTTTTAACAACACTGAAGCGTTGAGGAAACCAATTGGTCTATTTTCAAGTACTGTAGAATGTTTTCCCATTGTTGTTGATGCAGGATTTTAGCCACTCAACAATTTGGGGTGTCCTTTGGCATACCTTATGTTAACAATGCACCAAACAGTTTCTGTAACAGCCAAGTCCAAGCTGCATCAGGCCAGTTCAGCACCTGGACTCTTTTAATATGGTGTCATGCTGTTGGAATACATGCACAATGCGGTTTAAGAATGTCTAGATCAGGGGTCAGCATCCTTTGCAAGCCAAAGAGCCATTTTAGCTCCTCTCCCACCAATTTGCCTGGAGACACAAAACATTCTTAATCTTTAAATGATTATAACACAGTTTATTATTTCATATAGATATACTACTGTAGTTGCACCACTAGATTACAATAGTGTGCTTTCTTTTGTATTTGTATGTTAGTAATACCTTTTGCCCTCTTGACACGTTGGGGTGTTGCCTGGCAACGGGAGAGTGGTTTCACTGTGTTGCCCGTGCCGCTAAGTTGGACATTTTACTTTTACCTGTGAACTCTTATTATGGAGTTTCTCTGAAATTAAATGAATCATTAGCTATGTTGGCTTTAAACCTCAGTTTATGTTTATTTCACAATAAAGATCCTGGTGTTTGATGCATCATTCCACAGTGAACTCATCAACTATATCAGTAAATAAACACAATGCAAAATCTATAAAAGGCACGAGAAGACGGGTAATGGACCAGAGACATTTGGTTATATACAATTGAAAAATAAAGATAACATTATGTTGAGCAGCTACCTATATACCTATATTTACTGCTGAGAGATATAAGAAAAATACTCTGGCACGTGTCGTCTTATGCAAAACATTAAACACTGAAATGGAGTCTTCCCAACATTTGTAGAAATTAATCAATTAAGAACTAGCATACAATGTGCATTCTGGCTTTTATAGAAGAAACAAAGGATTGGCCAGTTTATATTTATTTATCGCTTAGGTCCGTTTTCAGTATTTTATCATTTATAACAGATGAATAAAACTGAACTCGTTAAAGTGTTTTGTTTTCAGCTCTTTAATGAGATTTCTGTTTCTGGACATCACTGCACAGTTTCTCTATATTAGGGCTGTAGATGTGCCTTTAAACTTCCCACTCACATGTTGATCCAAACAGACAAAACTCCAAATGCATACTTCGTGGTGTAAATACTCACAATTAATATGACTGTGTTCTTCTTGGAACTTTTTAAGGGAAGTGAAATGAGAAATGAGACTCTCTGTATATCTCTTCTGAACACAGTCTTCTTGCGCTCACATCTACGTAGCCGTGCACCCCTTTCCCTGCCGACTTGTGTTTGTCATATCCACCATGAAGTGACACTTTTCTGACCAGTCGACATCTTCCAGTTCAGGATAGGTGAGGCCTTTGCTTTCCAGGAAGGTTTTCACATGTTCCTCACAAGCAATGCAAATTTTCAGCACCTCTCCTCTGGACAGCCACGGAACTGATTTAAACCTTTTGCCATTATTTTGTTCATTATCTGGATAACAAATCCACTGTGTAAATATATTATATATATACACTCAACAAAAATATAAATGCAACACTTTTGTTTTTGATCCCATTTTTCATGAGATGGACTCAAAGATCTA
>JAQQAE010002533.1:0-22103 GCA_029823295.1 Pseudamia nigra | reverse complement strand
ATCCAGGCAATCAACCGTGGGTAGAACAGGGGCAGTTGGAAAACCTGCAGGACGCCGGCTCTCGAGGCCTGGATTTGCCTACCCCTGTACTAGAGGGACAAATGCACATATTACTAATATGAGTCATTAATTTGACCATCATCCTTGAAATTTACATCTACAGTTGAGGCCAAAATAATTAGCTGCCCATAAACATTTTGGTTAGATTTTCTCTGAATTACTGTTTAAAAGGGTGAACATATTTTTATCTGCAAACAAAAATGACAATATTTTTAACCCCCAGTAGAACTGACCTTTTTAGTCAGACATACAGTAGCACAAACCTGTGACATGTTGTAATCTTTGCCAGAGAAATGGTCTGAGTTGACCTCAACTGTATGTAATCGTCACATGTTCAAATAAAACATAACAGCGTGTCTCACCATAAAGCGCCACCTGTGTGTACTCTCTGTTGAACACCTTGTGTTTGAGGACAATGGCATAGTCAGTGTAGTTTGTTTCCACCACTGTGATGTCCTTCACTATGCTGTGGCCTGAGAGAAAACACAACGAAAAATCCAACGCAGAAAACACAGTGTTATGTTGAAGGATGATACATTCTGAAGAAGCATTTTAAAGGTGAGGACCCGTACGTGTGCTGAAGTAGGTGAATGCTCCGGGTGTGGTGGTCCTCTCATACTGGTACATCTTGGTCACACACCCTACAGGTCTGAAACACAGAGGAAATGTGGTGAAATGTGGTGTATTTCCACATCACGTCCTTCTGTGTATGTGATCCTATTGTTTTCCACGTATGTGCAGTTCAGTCTACGTGTAGGTGTTTATTTAATATTAAATGTCCCCCTACTATGAACGTGCATCTCGATTGGGTCTATCTATAGGTAAAATCAAAATGAATTTGCTTATTACTGCCGCTCCTGGGAAATCTTCACAACAAGTGATTAACTGTAAAAAAACAAGCAGTGTGGATTTTAAAAAAAAATTTGTGACATCACAAGCCACAGCCAATCATATTCAGGATCAAATTAGCTCTCCCCCTGAGCATGAGCCCAATATTTCTTCCTTTTTCCAGGAAGTTGTCAAAGAAAAGTGAACTATTCTGTGTTTGCAGTAGTTTTGTGTCTGAATTATTCCAGGTCACCTGCGCTTCAACAAGTGATTTCTGTTGAATGGTGACTAGTGATGTGAATAGTTGAAGTATTTAATAGACATGTAAGTAGTACATATGTCAGTTTAAGTGTTAAGATATTAAACATTTAATTTTTCAAGCAATATGAGAAAAGCTGAAAATGTATCACGAGAGAATGCACTACAAACACACAAACTGTGGTACTTTGAAGCAAGGGTGTAGATTTTGCCTCATCATTGGGTGAGGGGGACAAAATAATTCAGAAAACAATCAAGACAATATGCAAAAATGAACAAAAAACAAGCAACTGTAAAAAATTAACATACAGTACTAACCAAGACAATGCATAAAAATTAACCAAATAACCAGAAAAATGATAACAAACAAAACCAAAATAGAGAAGAAAAAAATGAGCGCAACTGAACAAAATAACAAAGAGAGTGAAAGAAATGAGCAGGAAAACAATAAAATAAACTAAATGAGCCAAATACCTAATAATCAAAATAATCAAGAGAATTAGCTAAATTGAACAAACTAGCCAGGAAAGTGAACAAAAATGACCAAGAAAGCAACAAAATGAACAAAATGATTAATAATGAAGAAAATGGGAAAAAATACAAGAAAATGAACAAAATAATCAAGAAACTAAACAAGAAGAAGAAAATAAACAAGTGGGAAAAAAAACAAAAGATGAAATGAACTTTCAATTTTAATTTACACGAAATAAAAAATTCAGTTCAATTCAATTTTTATTTGTATAGCGCCAATCATAACTGTCGATTATCTCAAGGCGCTTCACAACTCGAGGCCGAAAATTCATGACTATACACAGAGTAAACCCAACAGAACCACTGAGAGCAAGCCAAAGGCGACAGAGGGAGGAAAAACTTCTTTTAACAGAAGAGAAAAACCTCCCGCAGAACCAGCGGCTCAGGGTAGGCGGCCATCTGCCTCGACCGGTTGGGGTTAGTGGACAGAGGAGAGACAAAAATGAACAAAATCTTCTAAAAATCAACATAAATGAACAAAACATTCAAGAAAATGAAATTAACCAACAATGGCACAGAAAGGAAAGTGTTTCATGCACATTTTACTAATACTGAGGAGGACGACTCCACCCCCATCCCCCCGAAGCTATTTAAAGCTTCAGTATGTAATATTTACTGACGTCTAGTGGTAGATGCACCGCTCTGCCCTCAGCTCTGTGACAATTAATAAAACCCCCTCATTAAGGATAGTGCTCGTATTGTGTCTTCTTTTCATTTTGGTCCACTCTCCAACAAAGCTGACACAAAGCAACGCATATCAATGCTGTATAAACTGGAATAAAGAAGAGTAAGTCCACTCTTAAAAACAAAACACAAAGATGATTTTCACCATATTTTATTTTACTTCATATTACATTAATTTTCCTTCTATCTCCTGGTTCAGTGGTTTTCTGTAGTCTTGTTCATTTTAATAACTTTCTCATAGAGCATGTGTCCATGATTGTGTTGATGTACAGCCATGGACACAGACAGACTCACGTCAGTTCCCACATTGTGAGGTTCACGTTGCCGTTGGGCAGCACTGTGACGATGCCCATGGAGGCCGTCAGTTTGTCTCTGTAGGGCACAAATCCTGGAGAATCATAGGCCAGACCCACACGATACCATTTCCCTGCAAACTAAAACACACAGTGGAGTAAGTTTAGTTAAGCTGGGTGGGGCCGTTGGTGCTGTTTGTCTGTCCGTGCTCTTGAAATCAAATGCAAAACTACGTTCACTAAGCTTGGCGCAGAGGCTAGGTTTGGGACTGGCACCTGTGGCTATGTTTATAGAGACAAAAGGTCAAGGTCAGAGGGTACTGAAGTTCAAAATTTTATTTTATTATGAGAGATGGGGTGAGCAAATTTGAACACAAATTAGAATAGATGTGGGTCTACATCTCCATCAAGTGCAATTTTAGTTTACACCTCTGCTTAGTATACCGATTCAAGACCAATGCTGCTTGTAACCTGATACCTCACTTGGTTTAATGCTGTTATTTATTGATGCATAAGACGTTTTGTCGTACCTGCAGTATGTGTTGTACCAAAGCATGTAATGACAGAGCATTAACATTGAATGTGATCTATTTTAAGAGATTTAACTTCTTTAACTTGAAATTTTGTGAAAATAAATGGCAGTACCTATGCTCAGGAGCACAGCTTCACAAATGTAGGGATTTATAAAAACAAGAGCTGCACAGACTTTGCTCAAAAGTAAAGAATTAATTAAAAAAAAAACAAGGCATATTCCATTAGCAGTTAGTTTGGTTTGGTTGTTAACCGGATACCTCAAAACATAATGTGCAGATTTCAATGGATTTTTTGGGATAGTTCTGAAATGGGACAAGGAAAAACTTCTTAGATTTGGAGTTGATCTGGATAACTGTCTGGATTCCAGCAATTTTTTTTAAGGATTCTTCACCGTTAGGGTCACAGATAGAGTAATTTTTAAAATATTTTTTCTTATAATTCTATAACTAATACACAGAAAATGATATGGATCCTGGCAATATTCCATATCTGAAAATGGCCTGATCCCATAAGGTTGGCAATTGTTCCTAGATACATTTCTGAACCAACCTACCCTATTATGTTGTTAAACAAATACTGATAAAAACATATCTAGAATGTGTCCAATAAGGGCAAATTGGACTGCCTTGGTGGAGGTCTGCACTCTCCACGTGCTTTCTAGTTTAGAAATTAAATGGGCTAAGTAAACACTGCTATATCAACCTTGTAATGCTGATCTGGGCAATTAAAACAAATGGATGAAGGCTCATCTCAGCAGCAGGTGATGACATATAATTATCACAGATGTAGCCAAGAAACAATCCACATAGCTGTTATAAAACGATATCCTTCCTATTCAAGCAGGTTTAAGACATAATACGTTGTGTCCTGATACATTTTAACACTGATATATTTTTGGAATAAATGGCCCTAATGGGACACAAGAGGACAGTGTTTGTACTATGATGCAAACTGACCACAGCCTTTCCACGAGTCTGTACACAAACCCTTTAAAATGTCACTGTTGAATCCTCATAGAACAGGATGTCATTCCAAGACCAGAGCCAAAAACAGGAAAAAAAAAAAGAGAAAAGACGGATAAAAAACACAACAGACCATGTTATTCAAGAGATTGACAGATTTCCCCTGTAGTGGAGTTTCAGTGGAAATGTAGGCTTTGTTGAGAAAGAACAAATATTAGCATCAGTGTGATGTGGCCTAAGGTGAATCACCTGGCGCAGTTCTTGCCTAGATTTGATAAACAAGTATGACTAGCAGTAACATGTTTGATATAATAATGGGATAATCACACTTGAAGAGGGTTTGAATTGCTGCTGGCATAAATCCAATCTGCTACAACATCACCAACAGGAAACATGTACATAGTCCGCTTTTCAGGATGTTTCTCATGGCATATTCACCATGGGAAATCACAAAATGACCTCTCTCAACCTCTCCTATGTGAGGAAAGCAGCCAAATAAAGACTCAGAAATGCATTAATCATAACAATCCGTGACCTGATTGTCAGGGTATATGACATCTATCATGATGTGGAGTCACAAACTGAGCAGCTGTTCTCAAATTCTGATTTTGAACCACATTACATGCACAGTCATGGATGTACTGTTTTAAGTATGATATACTGACTGAAAAACACATCATGCTTCGTCGTCTTTTCTAATGACAATTCAATTCAAATATCTCCAAACATACCTCTACTTTCAACAATCAGAATATGCATATTACCCTCTGTGCGTTGAAATCTCTCTGTGGCTTGACGTCCGCATGCACCTGCATTGTGCACATCATCGCCATGACAACAGCAACCACGGTGGCCCTCATGGTGGCGTGGGGAAACAGAGGTGGATCAAAGAAAGAGATTTTAAGCAGGTTTGTGCCAGAGTCCAAATAGAATGCTAAGAGGTCAACTGACAGGTAGAGAAGAGTGGCAGGGCCTGTGGCAGTGTTTGTTTTTCTCCTGATCCACCCACCTCGTTGTGAGCCAATCACAGCTAAGGATCTTGGAACAGAAGCCAAGTGTTGAAGATGTGTGGCAAGCTGTCTCCAAAACAACTCAGGCTTAGCCTTCAGTTCCTGTAGGTGCAGGGAAATGTCACATGTGGTTCTTTAGGATCAGCTGAAGCTCGAGGGGCCTCACAAGCACAGACAAAGTGGCCTCACAAGACTTAACCCAGCACTGAAACATCACCCACGCCAAAGAGGAACAAGTTCAGAGAGTCCAGCACCCTCCCTATGCAAGCTGAAATAACATATCAAAACATGTGAGGACACAACACTGACAATTGGTACCTTTAATATATGCAAAAAACAGCTTGAACTGGCTGAACTGGAAGTGGACAAGTTTCTACAATGATGAGGTCTCAGTGCCGAGATTAAAACATGTCAAAAAAAGAGTTTGCCCTGGAAATCCACTCTCAAAAACTGTACAGACCTATTTCCTGAAAGAAATGTTAAAAAGTTAACAAATAAAGGTCAATCTAATCAATGCACAATGAAAAATATACAAGTTTTACATTCTGATTAGTGCAGCTGACTAGTCGTGTAACGCTGCTAAAATTACAGCTAAGGAGAGGGCTGGAGATGCAAACAGTGAAGAAACGTCCAACAAGGAGGTTATGTTTTTATCTGGCTTAGTTTATTTATCTGTTTGTTTGTTCACAGCATAGCTCAAAAAGTTATGAATGGATTTACGTAATGAAAATTTCAGGATAGGTACAAAAATGACACAAGGACCAATCGATCAGTTTCTTGCAGTGATCGGGATCATTGTCTGGATTTGTAATGGATTCTTCACCATTATGAGATATGGTCAAAATCATCATTTGTCCTTGTAACACCACAAATAACAGCCAGAAAATTTAGCAAAACAAAACATAAAATGACACCACAATAGATTCTATCAAGCCACAAAGTTTGATGTAGATATGGAAAATATTCCAGATATAGTGATCCAGAATGCTAATGTTTAGAGGGGTTGAGAAAAATAGCTACTGTAAGGTAGTAAATAAAGCTACAGACATGAAACTGACACCAAACTGTAGTGGAAAGTCTGCTGATTCATTAATGTGTCCATGGATTTCATGTATCTTCAACATTTATGGAGCTCAATCCAGAAGAAAACCACCATCATGGAAAATTTTGGTAAATAATTATTGAACTAAATAAAACTACATTAACATTAAAACAGACAATTTGTATAACTTTATGATTTGTTTTCATTGCTGTATCCCACTGTGAAGAGAAACTGCCTTGGCAGAGGTGCTCTCTCGTTTACATGTATAAATTCTGAGACGTGTTTGGTGAAGATGGATTTTGGACAGCAAATTGATAAAAAATATGTCTAAAGAATGCAAAGTAAAAGTAAGCAAGTATGCTCAAATGAAATTAGTATTAATTTAAATGTCTGGGCTTCTTCCTTCAATCAATAAATAACATAGCATCAGAATATTAAATACTTAAAGGCACAAATTCGGTTTAGTTTGATAGAAACCAGAACATTTTAGGGAGGTGGATTTAAAGGGAACTGATTCAATGTGACCACTTCACTTATGATAGCATTTGGATTCTACCCTGATCGAGATGACAAAAAAAGTAGTGCAACAGTCAGTCCGAGTGAACAATTTAAATAGTTTTTATTAATAATGATTTCCATTCTTAGCACTGCTTTTTTTTCTCATTTTCTTAAAATGCAGAATGTACACAGCTAGCCATCAGTGGACATCAAGAGGACATCAGTGTGTGTGCCACACACACAGCACACCTCACAGAACCTCGCCTACATGCTCTGCACAAGACCAGAGCAGCCTGTTCAATGAGACTTTAACAAAAAAACCAAAAAGACCTTTCGCACACACTCACACTCACAGGCAGATGTGCACAGACATGTTTCCTTCTCTAGCACTGTTTGATGTTCCTGAGTACCACAAAAGGGAAAATACAAACAAAAAGTGCAAAAAGCAGGGTGTGAACAGGTGCATGAGGGAGAGTAAAATCAGAGGTACATGCACATTGTAAATACACAAGTGTCCAGTCAAGGCTGGGATCTATGCAGTTCATAAACATGTCCTTCACATGTTAAGTACCATGTCAGCCAACACGTTTCTGCAGAGGTTGAAGCTGTTGTCATCATGCATTCTCATATTCATGTTTTCTTCAAATGCGTTGCATGATAAAAGGTGAGCAGAACAGCTTTGCCTCTTCTTAATCTCTTAAAACCCACCTTATCTGAGTAGATTTTAGCAAGGAAACATCACTTGTCAAACTCAGAACTTTAACTTTTATGTTTCAACCTGGTTTAGCGTTGATTCATTAGTTGGGAAATAGCAAACTGGCTCCTGCTCATTTTAGTTCATAAAATAACAGATTTAATCCTGTGAACATCTGATTCCACTGTGGTTTCTAGGTTTAACAGCAAAATACAAACCGCCCTTTAATCACATATCAGAGTACGACAGCTGCATTGGATTGTCTTCACTCATACATCCCTCTTTATTCCAAAATTGAAAAGCTATGATTTCACACAAAGAAAACAAACAAAAGTAACCATACATAGTATTCAAACAATTAAATGTATTATTAACAGCTCAAAAAATAATAATAAATTAAACTTCTGAAAAATCTGAGATTGAAAACATCTTATTCAGAGTGCTGTTGTGGAGCTGTTTAGTCATGCGCCCTCTGGTGGTCAGGGTTGACACGCGCAACCCTTGGTCAGAAGCATCATAACAGCTGCCGTATTCCCTTACATATGCAAATCACACTTTACAACATCATCATCGGTCACTCATTTGCTTTGTAGACATTCATGAGAACAGTTCACACTCATCATTAAAGAATACATACAAGTGAAAGAGACTCACTCTTGAACCGAGAGCGCCTGTGGTCAGGTGTGCACACAAATGAAGCAGGGATACATCTTAAATTCTTTTAAACCACCCTGTTTTACTTCTACAAATTCCTTTCCCAAAACAATGTGACTGCAATGCAGGCGATCACTGTCAGCAGCTTGCATTTGTCAACATCAGCTGTTTCACTCAGTGCAAAAAAAAAAAAAAAACAGTTTAAATATGTTGAGATTGAGTCTGCTGAGACAAAACAGGACATTCCTCTACACTTCAGCCAGTTGTTTGTGACTGCCTGGACTGTAGGTGAGTCATGATGTGATCAGTTTGGAAAGTTACAAGTAACACAACACACAACGGCAAAGGTATCTGAAAACAGTTCTGAGTGTGTAGTTGGAGCTCCATTAATCCCTCCCGTTTATAATATCTGAAATGCTTTCAACTACTGTTTTTACCATTATTTGAGTCAACATGAGCACAGTGGGATGAAGCAGACACAGCAGAGAATGAGGCTCAGTACCTGACAGGGAAAGGAAGGTTCAAGCACAGGTAACTACCCAAAGGAACGGAGAGCCAAAAGATGGAATGAGGAAAAAGAAAGTGCTGAAGAATGAGGAAAGGATGAGTGAAGTCGGCAAAACATGATAAAGGCTTAACATACGTGAAAGGTGCAGATTAAGCTAACAATGTCCATCATAAAACGAGCAACAAACTGGAACAGGAAGATGAAAGGTTACAGGTAGAACTAAGGAAAGAGGTGGCTCAAAAAAGAGAACATACAGTGATGCAGTGACAGCAGCAAATTCCTGCCCCTGGGAGGATGAAGATGCCACTTGAGAAAGGAGGTGATGAATGGGAGACCAACAGTACAGTATATGTGGGCCAGGGCCTGTGAATCTGGGAGGTGAACTCGCAGTAAGGCACAGTGCTCTGTTTGCAGCTAATGATGCTCATTCACACTGCTACAGCCTCTGATGACAGACAAAACATCAATGATAAAGAACATCTACTCTTCTACCAGTCTGTGACGATGCATCCCATCCGCTCGGTTTTCCCTCCTCTCGCCTTTGAATCTTTGGATCTTTGGACTCCCTTAGATCTGGAAGAATATCCCTTTTATCACCAGAATGTTGTTGAAAACAAGAGTCCTTGCTTCTTTCTCACTTATCAAACCCTGTTCATCTATCTAATAAGAATATACACACACATCAAGTCTTTACCTTCCAAGACAAAACCTGCACAATATAGAGAAGCAACAATACTGCACTTTAGCTCAATATGTGATCGAAAATTAACTTAGATTTAAGGAAAAGCCTTATGTATTAACCCAGGGTTGAACTTTACTACGCATTCAACAACCGCTAAACTGCAGCTTCACTTTAAGACTCCAAGAGCAACTGAAGCCTGGATTGACATTCACAAAAAGCAGAAACAACCTGACACATTTCAAAACAGAAAAGAGAAAGGTACTGTGCTCACACTAAAATGAATCACTGAACACTTTCTTAAATATGTAAACAAACATTACAACTTAAAATATTTGGTGTGATGGGTACGTCGGTGGATCACCTAGTAGTGCGCACCCACATGGTTCAGGCCGAATCGCAGCGGCCCCGGTTTGAATCCAATGCACAATATCCAACTATGCAACTATGTCTATCAAATAAATTATAAAGCCCTAAAACAAATCTTTGAAAAACATATTTGGTGTGGTGAAAACATATTTAAATCAAAAGCTTAGTTTTATATCAGCACTCGTGCGGTATAGCTGATTATTGCACTGCAAATGCTGGAGCCCTATTGCACTTTGAATCATCAACCGCTGGAGTGTATTTACTTTTGGGTCACTCATCAAAGATAAAATGAAAGATAGTGAGCAAGACAGTGAAAAGCCGAGGAAATGCAATCTCAGAGAGATGAACTTTCTTGTCACTGTGGGCTAATTGTGCAGGTTAAGTCAAAGGAAGAAATTCCAATTTCTTTATAAAACACCATGTTGACAAAACAACAGAGAGACAGATATGGTCCTAATACAGTCCACACTGCATGTACTAAAATCCACGTTTAAATCCCAGATTCCATCATTCTGGATGCCAGGCTGCCTGGACTCCTCATCCGTCCTAGCGGTGTCCCCAAGTCAGGGTTGATGCACCGTGGTGGACAGGAGGAGTGGGAGGGTGGTATAAAGATTTCGGTCGCAGTGGTGGGTGGGTGTCCGGAGATTGTATGACTGTAAAGGGTGGTTTCAAGTTATAGATTTTCAACACTTGTGAAATCCAAACGGATCTGTTTACTGGTTTGCTGCCCCTTTTTGTGTTTGGTGAGGTAGCGAGAGAAGTTGTTGGATGGAGCTTTGAGGAGGGGATAGATGAAGCAGTGCTCTGTCTCCATGTGTGTGCTGCCGCGCATTAGTCTGCTTTTATGGATCAAAGTACAAAGTGGTTTTGGGAATATGTATACGTGCATGTGTGTAAATGTGTTGGCATTGCAGTCTGTGTGCATGAAGTGTGTATGGCTATTCCTTTGGGTGTATTTGTGTGGAATTGGACAGAGTTCTGGTTGTACTTTCCTGTCTTCTGTTCTGTGTCTGTATCAGTGTGTGTCTTTGTGTACATGTGGATGTGGTGGTCAGCCTGGTCATCACAATTTGTGCTTCCCTGACACTATGGAGCGGTGCAGCTCCTCGTCCAGCTGCACATAGCGCCCCCTGCTGGAATCCAGGAAATACAGTCTATCTGACACTATTCTGGGGTCAAAGCCTTCATGGCGCAGCTCTGTCTTCTGAAATTTAAATGTTCCTGTGAAGGAAACACATGGACAAAACAGATATTGTAAGAGAAAAAACTTGCCTCTATTTAAAATCTGAAAATCCTCGGTAATCAACCCAATCTACTAAGATGAATACACTAAAATGAAGTATTTTTTAATATAGACATTGAGTGACACATTAAAATGCTAGAAAACGGCAAGTATTATTATTCATTTGTGCTTTTACTGTGGTTAAAATAAAATTACACAAAAAAGGATTTCATAGAGTTAACTGAATTCAGTTAGAAAAATGTGATATTAATTTGAAATAATTTTATTTATCAGTCCAAGTTATATAATAGATGAATGTGATGAACTGCTAGCTTTTGTGAAGAGGTAAAGAAATTCAGGATTCATCTATGGATCTAATTTATATCTTTATGAAGAGCTTAACAAAGAAGTGAACAGAAAATAAAAAAGTCAAAAAAATTCTAATTAATTCATATTATACGATACAGGAACTCTTTAAACTGCA
This sequence comes from Pseudamia nigra, assembly GCA_029823295.1. NCBI lineage: Eukaryota > Metazoa > Chordata > Actinopteri > Kurtiformes > Apogonidae > Pseudamia > Pseudamia nigra. The sequence continues at coordinate 10,790 of JAQQAE010002533.1, read as the reverse complement.
CACTAAAATAATTTTTTAAAAACTTGCATTGACTTCTTTAAATCCCTGTCTTTGGTCGAATGCACACCGCAGTGAAAGCAGTGCTCTACCTGTCTTGTTGACCTCTGGCAGGAAGCGGATGAAGATGGGCCTGGCGTATGGAGGGAGCGCCTTCTCCATGTCCTTCACAAATTTCTCCAAGTCACTGGAGTGGGACGGATCAGCAATGGCTGCCATTCCAGCCTTTCCTTCTGCTCCTGTGTTCACAGAAACATCAATAATATCAGCCTTTTGTGGGCGAATCAAAGAGCTGAGTACGGTACCGTACAGGACAAATCTCTCATTTCAGTATCTCATCTATATGCCTCCCTTTTACCACTAAATAACATCAGTTCAGCTCTGCTTTTATAAACCAAGGCTACAACAAATCTGTAAATTGTCTTTCATTCTGTGCCAAAATAACATGTTACTATGGAACAGTTCAGTAAACAGAGGACACATGGAACCTTAATGTAATTCATCAAAGGGTTTGGGTTTTTTGTGCCTTTTCAAAATAAGCAGGAGGCGGCCAGGGTCAATGTAGGGGTGGGTATTGAACTCCATTACTGTCAACCAAATTCCTTAATAATATCAAGAATCAAAAATGCCCAAATCATTTGACACCAAATTTCAATAGGTGAACACACAGAAATGGCGTTATATTAGTCTACTTTGACAGTATAAAAAACAAATGAGCCAGTGAAACATTTGTTTCAAAATGTGCATTATAATTTCATTTTCTTTGGATTAAAATAGGAGTTCTGAATTTAAAAAACAAAACAAAAATGGGTATCGTATTTTACTGGCAGTGACCACTTTTGAATGATAGTCAACTCCAAATAGACGGCAGATTGACACAATCGTGGACTTTCCCCTTAGAGAGCACAGCCATGTGAATTGTTTAACCTTTAGCAGCACAATGTAGGATTTCCACTTCCAAATTATGTTTGAAAATGTTTTTGATGGTATATCAACCTCTGAGTGGGCAGAACTCCCTTCCACCACAACCTGTAAGGGTCTTATTGCCACAATAGCACTATGTAATTTTCCTGTTCAGATTGATGCACTGAAAAGACTACAACTGGCACGTTTAATGTCATGAATCCAGTTAACCACTCATAGGGCACGATGTGTTGGCTGGTTGGTTACAGTATAGGATCGCTAGCTTACTAACTGAGGATGTGAGGAAAAGAAAATGAGAGTGTGACAGAGCAACAGACCGGACAAGAGTGAATACTGCAGCGGCAAACACTCGGGAAGAGGTAAAACAAGAAAAGTTACCACACACCTGTTCAGATTCAGCTAAAATTTATAGTACAATAACTACAAAACATTCAATGAACCCATTCCACATTTTACTTTGAGCAAAAATTTTTGAGTTGTAGACTTATGAAGTAGACAGGAGTGGGTCTAAATTTGGGGCTTCAAATTTAGGTACATCATTTTTTTCATTGTGAATTTGAGCCTCATAACCTTATATAAGATATAGATAGATGAACAAAAATATCGGGCTGAAAAACAGATCCTCTTTATCTACATTTTGACACTAAAAATAAACTTTAAGCCAGGAATCCTTCTGCGTCAAAAAAACTTTACAAAATTAGCTGATTATCATACTCTCTGTGGCGTTTACATGTACTATGAAAAAGAAAACAACATAAATCATGACAAATCAACGTTCAACACGATCACTTTGATTCACAATTACTATCCAGAAACTGGCTTTGGCTTTCTGTATTTCAAATTTGCTTGTATTTCAGGTCTCCATTTAACTTAAATTTTGACTTTTTTTTGATTCACAATAGATGTATTCAAACAACTGTCCTCCATGACCAGGTCCTGTCAGAGATGGCACCTCCGGTCCACCGTTACAGGTGTTCTGACACAGGCGTCAACTGCTCCGAACACCGGTGGTGCCGGTTCTGACTGACCACTCAGAGCTGGCCAGAGCCCACATAAAAACACCAGCCATAGAGGAGCCTTTGTCCATAAGAGACCATGCAATCAGTCTCATGTTTATTTGTCACACTAATTCTACTGATCAGCATTGTTTAAAACATTTCATGACTGTTCATCTTGCTCTGATATGTATGTGTTTGTGAAAGGCTGATGTTTCATTACAGTAATGCTAGCATTGGGATGTGATAAGCAATGACAGTCAGTCTTGCTCAGATATGTTTGTGTTTGCGATGACTGCAGATGCACGAGTGATGGGAGTCATACACTGATGGTGCAGATGCATTGAGGAGGAGGGGCTTAGGAAAAACAGAAGAAATAGGGAGAATGAGAGCTGTATGTGTAAGTCCTGGATTTTCCTCCAGTTGCCAACTGCAGCTTTAATTTATAACACTAGTAACAGACAATTACAGCCTGACAACTGTAGAGGGAGCCCAAGAACAAATCCCACATAGTGCTGCTTCAAACGTTGCTGATTTGTCTCCAAAAGAAAGCTTGTATTAAAAAAAAAAATAAATTCTAACATTAACCAAGTGCTGCCAGTGCATAAAGCGATTCATAAAAGTTTAATAATATTGGTGATGAAAAATAGTTATTATAGTCTCATTCTATTCCCTAAAACGTAGGTAACAGAGTGCACAACATTTGATTACAGCAGCCTATGTTGTCATTCTTTGTCTGCAGAAGCTCATTTGTAACTCAATGTTTTGGCATTTGAAAATGGTGTAATTCATTTTATGTCACATTAAGTCTCCTGCAGCTTTAATAAGACCTGTACATTGTTCTTGTCAGTCTACACGACTCATATAAACTACAGAAACCCATGCAGGTAAGATAACAGAAAACCACGATCTGTATCTTGTTCCCAGGAGCTTCTACTGATACATGTATATAATCTGAATATCTTTGTTCAGACTCTGAGTGTTGGCTTTCCACTTCTGTGGTTGAGGTATGGTTTGAGATAGCCTGAGGCTCTATACTTACAGGCAGTACAGGTAATAAATGGATGGTGAAACATTTCACCTGGTACTTCGACTCCATAAACAACGACATCCTTCATGTCTAGCAGCCTGCTGAGAGTTCCCTCCACTTCTGTGGTTGAGACGTTTTCTCCTTTCCAGCGGAAAGTGTCTCCTGTTCGGTCTTTGAAGTACATGTGGCCAAACTTATCCATGATCAACACATCTCCTGTTGAGTGGAGAGGTCGTGAATTCATATTTAACAGGTTATTTTGAAATGAAATTAAGTGGTAAATATGACTGCGTATGAGAGTATGACTGATACCTGAAAGATAGGCACTGTCTCCCTTCTTGAAGACACTATGGGCAATCTTCTTGCTGGTTGCTGATTGGTTGACATAACCATCAAACCTCCGAAGGGGGTCATTCTGAATTATCCTGCCGACCAGCTGTCCAGGCTCACCTGAAGACATACATAGATACACACTGGCCTTTCATTCTTTATTCAAGTCTCATGGAGATCAATATATCATTGGAAAGAGACACTTGAACACAAAAACACAACTAGAAAACAAACGTGTTGACAAAAAACAAGTACAGATTTACTGTTGAAACCATCCAAGTAGAGATGTGAAAAAACACAACAGTTGGGGAACTTCATATAAAATGAAAATAATGTTCACAACATGATTTTGTTAACCCCTGATGTGATCCGATGAACATAAAAGCAGAGTGCACCTATTAATTTTACCACACCTTATAGATAATAATAATAATTTTGTATGCTGTATTTGCAGGTCATGGGTCTTCACTGCCTGCGTTCATCTTAACATGTATTGCTATTAATTGTCACTACAGACACTACACTACATCTTGTTTCCTGACAATTCCTTCAAATATTATACATTGGAATTAGATGATTTGTGGCTGTTTGTGCTCCTGATGTGCTTTTCTATTTATTCCACCTATAAGAAATGATCATAAATTTGTACAGAGTAAACTTACCAGGTTTACACGGAATACAGACACCATCAGGTCCTCTAATGAGCTCCATGGTCTCTTCGTTTACTCTCACCAGTCTGATGGGGTAGATGAAGGGCAAAATCTGACTGTTGAAGCCACAGGCTCCAATCTAGAGCATAAAAAATGAATAGAACATAGAGTGAAAACTTTAAAAATTGTGACAATTGTACTACAAATTAATCCTCATCTCTTTATTGCAAATTTTGGATTTTTTAGATCAGTGCAGTGTTTGTGTTGCACTGATAAAATCCACCACAGTTGTAAAAATAATATTTTTGAAATAGCAGAAACCTCAGGGAATTCAAGGCAATACAGAAAAAATAAAAAATTCTCTCAGATGAAATGACTTGAGTGGGAGGTTGGTTATATATATATATATATATACACACACATACATACACACACATACATACACACACAAAACCCTGAAAACTGGATGTCTCATATCTTAACACTGCAGTTTACCATTTACTTAAAGTACCTTCACCACTTTATAGGATAATTTCCCACCTTGTTGTCAAAGTTGCCCAGGCTGCAGTTGCACTCCGTGGCTCCATAGAACTCTGCGATCTGCGGGATGTTGTAACGTTTCATGAACTCCTCCCATATGGACTGACGCAGGCCGTTGCCAAGTGCCATGCGCACCTGATGTTGTCGTTCTGTGTCACGAACTGGTTGGTTCAACAGATATCTGCAGATTTCGCCAATGTACTGCACAATCTGCCGAAGTGGAGCAAAAAAGAGGAAAACACAGTAGACAAACTAGTGTTAAAGGGCAAACTAAAAAAGTGAATTAACGAGCTTACGTACTGTAAGAACTAACATCCGAACAAATACAATCTTGAAATTTTATTTATACGGTTTCTGCAGCAACATGTGATCATGACATCATGCTTACAGTGCAGTTGTATTTGACACAGTCGTCCCAGAATCGTGAGGCTGAAAACTTCTTTTTGATGACTACGGTCATGCCATGTATTATACACTGGCCCACTCCCACAATGTTACCTGTACACAAACAATACAATATGTCAGGGATATGAACTCATCACCTTTAACATGAGGGAATACATCATTTAAAGCACTTCCATACCTGATTTAGCAGACAAAATGTGATGCAATAAGTTATCAGTTTTTGTCAAGTACATACAAACCCCATCCCAATTTGTGCTAATAGTGCAAACTTACAGAACAGTGTTACTTGCGTACTAATTTTTTTCTCTCTATCCCAGCGTTTTTTGAGTGTGTTGTAAGTATCAAAATGTAAAGTTGTTCATATTACAACAATTAAATTGGTCCATGAAAACACTGCAGTTTTTTTTTTTGTAACTCTGTAATAAGGTTCCTATTGAATTAACAAGTCACAGATTTTAGTTTTTAATACACTTCGGAAAACAGTCCCAACATTCCTGAACTTGCTGATAATGTACCAGTGGTGGGTAGAGTAATAAGTAAGAAGATAACAAGTACTCGAGTAAGAGTTAAAAAGTGTCTCAAAAAAACTACTCAACTTCATAACATGGAATTTATTACAACCTAATATACCACCTTCAAACAGGTATTATGGTCATCTTTGTTTATTTATATTATTATTTTTGATCATTTATGGTGATCCCTTTTATTTGTGTGGCTATTTTGTTTTTTTTTTAATCAATTTCATTCCTTAACTTGTTCATTTTTATTCAATTTGATCCTTTTTCAAAATTAATTTTTGTTACATTTTTCATAATTATTCCTCACATTGGTGCTTATTTTGTTGACTTTCTGTTCAGTTTCATGGTAATATTGTTGTTGTTGTTAATTTACTTATTATTATCTAGCTCATTTTGTTTTTTACTGTGTTCATTTATACTGATTATTTTGTTTATTCTGCTCATTTTGTTGCCGTTTGTGACAAATATTTTGAACATCTTGGCTCATTGTGTTGCTTAGTTTATTCATGTTGACAACTCACTTTATTATTTTTCTCTTTTTTTCAAATGTCACACTCATTTTTATTTCAACTTTTTTTACTCCTACACACTAAAGTGGAACCAAACATAACTGAGCAGAAGTATATTTGTTTTTCAAAAAAAACCTTCTCTCACAAATACATTTCATTGCGAAAAAACTACTCAAGTACACATAAATTAGTAAATGTACTTGAGTACTATCCATGTCTGCTTAAGACACAGGCTTTCAGGTTTTGATTAAGCTATACAGTATTTGTTTTACTTGTGGCGGAAAAGACCAATTGAAAGCCAACGTGGGACCCCTTGTAATGAGCATTATCTAGTTATACTGTATAAAAGAAACATCCTGCCTGTTTATTAGTTGTTATGAAGCGCTTTTTAATGTATTCTGTATGACAACAATCAAACGTTGCCGTTTTACCTGCAGAGTGGTAGAGTGGAAGGCAGTCATACAACACATCATCTGGAGTCATTCTGAAGCCATAATATACCAAAGCTGCCATGCGGTAGTACCTGAAAAAACAGGCAATGCAAAACAATGAATTGCCATAAAATCAACAACTTTACTACAGTTTTCCTTTATTCTCTTCTAACAGTATTCACAGTACAGACCAAAGCTACATGAATCAACAAAGCAGCAGCTGTGGTTCCTGTGTATCTGTTCGATAGCTGCACGGCGCCTTCCTACCTGCTGTGCACAACAATAGCAGCTTTTGGCATCCCAGTGGTTCCTGAAGTGTAGATGTAGAACAGGCGATCTGAAACAGACAGGACAGACATATGAGATGACACGAGTAGAGTATGTATTAAAAACTATAATTAGTATATTAGTGATTTTTAGTCACCACTCAGATGTGACAACAAAGAATGCTCTGATGTGTAAATGTGCCGATTAGATCCGACCGCTCCGTTGTGGCTTTGATCCTTCATTCACAGGTCTGACTGCATTTTCAGAGAGTTAAGTGTTTTGGAATCAAATGAAACAATTTCTTCACAAAGAGAATGAAAGTGAATCATTATTTCACAAGAATAGAGTCATTTTTGATCAAGGTCATAGCGAGGTCATATTCAGACTGAACACTGCCTCCTGATGTCCCAAAAAGGCTCAGAGTCCAGTTATAGCTGAAGAGACCATGACATTGCGGGAATAAGTTTTTAATTTGCTTTTACTTACAAGTGTTTTACTTGTAATAAACTAAATGTGTAGAGCAGTAGTAGTTTTCTGATCCAAAGACACTGTCCTGCAAACTTAACTAAAGATCACAGGCTTAATTACATCCACAACCTTTGTACAGTATCTGTCAGTGATGAGTTGTTATACTAAAGTTTTGAAGAACAATAATGCATGTACCTATGTATATTGGCTGATTCATATCATTACAGATAAAAGCTAATTTAACAGCTCTGTGGAGGAAATGAAAAAGATAAGATGTGACATGCAGTATAGAAGACTAAAAACAGAAAAAAGTCTGAGTCATTTGGCTTAGTTCTGTTTTACAAGTGTGTCATTTGTGACTTTCTTTGTTATCATGAATATTTGGCAGTACAAATGAAGTAATAGAAAATTAACAATGAAGCTGCAACTAAGTAATCTGATACAGTTGCACAGTTGTACAGTTAGACGCATAATTTTTTATTATTGCTTGGCGATGCAAACTATGAATCACTGCTTGGCTGCAGAAGTAATATTCAGTGCTTTTCAACTAGTCTGTGCTTGCAGACAATACCGGTGAACGCTAGGAGGAAATGAACAGCGCAGAAAAGTTGCACTGTAACTGCTACTGTTTAATTACACCTTTAAGCATCTTTGAGGAACTGGCCCAGATTAGGAATGAGATGTGAATGTAACGATCGCTTCACCTGTGAAGCAGCACTGTGGCCTGCTGGGCAGGTGAGATGGGGCGGCTTCCAGGAGGGGCTCTAGGCACTCCGTTCCCTGTGGGACTCGTTTAGGGTCCCAGTCTCCGGAGCAAAACATCTGTACTGCCTTCCTCATTGAACTGTGGACCTCAGACACAGCTACAGGAGTAAAAGAAAGACATTCAGTTAAATTCTAGCTATGACAAATAACAAGGTGCAAGCTTTTTAACACTAAGGCATCAAAAAGCTGTCGTACTGTAGTACCGTAGACAGTAGATGTTATGGGGAAGAGTAGTATGGAGCTTACGTGGGAGTGAAAGGAGGGAAATAGAAAGTAAAAAAATGGACATGATGGGAACTTGACAAAATGACAGGTAAAAATATCAAACTCTAAGAGATTTAGACAACGGTGAACAACGAAGTGAAGGTAGAATTGCTCTGATTTTTCCCTTTCAAACAGACACTAAGGCCCAATTTAAAAGCCTCATGTGGTGCTGGCTCAGGATTAATGGTGCTGTCTTGACTTTGGCTTCAGTAGCAAATGGCTGCAATTCCAATTACTAAAAGGCATAGTGTACATGACAGGTTCAGGATCCAGTACAAAACACTGTTAAACCAATTCAATGCAAATAGCTCATTCATTCTGTATAGCTGCTGGGTCAAGGATTTTTAAACAGGTTAGCCCCCAAAAGAAGGTCAGGAGGTGATAGATTTAAACCCATAATTTATGCCTGATCACTGCTCACAGATGCTGCCATTTTATGCCAAAGCCTTGCAAGGCTATGCAGTTTAGAAATTCACTTCCACCGATTAAACACCGTAAAAGCAAAGGTGCCCTTGCAATTGCATTAACATTCAAATGCTGACAACAGTTGTAGATGTAGAAGAAACAACTCTTCACTCAGGTCAGATGTTGCTTGACAAAGTAAACCTTCATCGAGTTGTCAATATACAGGCTGGTATTATCTGATATAATAACACTAAGACATTTAATAATTTGTAGCTGCATTTATACATCTATCAAATCATTTATCCTTCATCAGTAACTCTATAATGTGTTTTAATATATTAATATATACTGTAATACTTTCACTCTTGATCACTTGCTCTTTTCTTTTCCTTCACGGTTCACTGAACGCTCCACTGATTGACACAGAGGAGACATCTCCTCCATCTATGTTTTATGACTTGTGTTGCTTCATTCCTGCACCACTCGTCTCTCTCTATAGTGGAAATGGAAAAAACTCATCAGCATGAAAGCAATCGCTTTAGCATCTCAGTCTGTTAGACACAGAGCTCCTGGATGTTGGAAGTCTTATACTGCAAATTTCAACTTACCATCTGCATATTCTGATTGTTGCTAAACAACTTAAACAGCATTTACACAGAAATAATCTGTTTGAAGAATTTCAGTCAGGGTTTAGAGAACACCACAGCACCGAAACTGCACTGGTGAAAGTTGTTAATGATCTTCTATTAGCTTCAGATAATGCACTAGTTTCAGTGCTTGTACTTTTGGATCTTAGTGCTGTTTTTGACACTATCAACCATAAAATTCTGTTACACAGATCAGAACACTCTATTGGGGTTAAAGGTACTACACTAAACTGGTTTCAGTCTTACTTCACACAAAGATTTCAATTTGTACATATTAATGATCAGTCATCCACACAACCTAAAGTTAGTTACAGCGTTCCACAAGGCTCAGTATGGGGACCAATACCTTTTACACTTTACATGATGCCTTTTGGTGACATAAGAAAGCATGGCTTAGGTTTTCACTGTTATGTTGATGACACATAACTGTATCTCTCCGTAAAACCGGACGAATTACAAAAATACTTCAACAAAATTCCATGTTTGTTTGAAAAACGTTAAGGCCTGGATGACTTCTAACTTTCTCCTGCTGAACAAAAATAAAACTGAAGTTATTATTCTTGGCCCAAGGAATCTAAGAAGTACCCTCCCTAATGACTTCCTTAATACAGACAACATTTCAGTAGATCCCAGTGCAGTTGTGATGAACTTGATCATAGATCAGGACCTGTTCTTCAATTCTCATATAAAACAAATGTCCAGAACTGCCTTCTTTCATCTCCATAATGTTGCCAAAATCAGTAATGTCCTGTCCCAATGGGATGCAGAAAAATTAATCCATGCATTTGTCATGTCTAGGCTGGATTATGATAACTCACTATTGGCAGGATGTCCAAATAAATACATAAAAAGTGTCCAGCTGATCTAAAATGCTGCAGCACAAGATTTAACTGGAGTCAGAAGGAGGGATCATATTTCTCCAATACTAGCTTCCCTTCATTGGCTGCCGGTAAAGTTTAGAATCGATTTTAAAATCCTCCTCGGAACTTATAGAGCCCTAAACAATAAGGCTCCACCCTATATGAAAGACCTTACTGTTCCCTACTGTATAAACCAATCAGAACTCTGCACTCTCAGAGTGCAGGTCTACTTGGGGTTCACAGAATCTCTAAGACTAGATTGGGAGGCAGAGCCTCCACAGAATTCCACAGGAGAGGAGGTTAGCTCCTCTCCTGTGGAATCAACTTCCAGTGTGCGTATGGGATGCAGACTCACTCTGTACCGTTAAAACTAGGCTTAAAACTTCCCTTTTTGACAAAGCATATAGTTAAGTCTAGGTCAGGAAAACCCTTAGTCATCCCTTAGCTCTGCTGCATAGTCCTAGGCTGCGGGGGGGACAGTGATGCACTGAGCTTTGCTTTCAACCTCTTCTTTATCTTCTTTTTAACTCTTCCTATACCTCTCCCCCAAATCTCTTCCCTTCATCTCCCTCTGTCCCACCATCTCTCTTCTTTTCTCTCTCCCTCTACTTCTTCTCTCCATCTTCCTTTTCTCTTTCCATCTCGCACCTCTCCAGTCACTTCTCTTTCTCTGTCCCTCTATACTCCCCCTTTTATTTTCTTATTTTATATTTTGCAATACTGTGATACTAACTTGCATCTTCCCTGTAGTTTTGTGCTTCCTCCCTCTGCCCTAGGTCTCTAGG
>JAQQAE010002532.1:0-22103 GCA_029823295.1 Pseudamia nigra | reverse complement strand
ACACCCGCCCCCCCCCCCCCCCCCCCCCCCGCCCACACACACACACACACACATGGGCTGCAGGTGCATGGCGAGTGTTATTGAGTGCGTCCTGGTTACTAACTGCTGTTTCTCTTTATGCTCCCTTCTTCTGGTTTTCCATCAGCCCTTGTTTTCTTCCCAGGGTTTGGCGGATGCTTGTGTACAGCTCTGTTGGGGTCCCCAGACATTGCATCCTGCCTGCAGAAGGGTCATAAGTGGCCCCACAGGATAACCTGAACAACGGTGGGAAAGAAAGGGAGTGTGGGTCTCCTTTAGATATGCAGCCCTGGTTGTTTTTGTGCCAAAAGCGAACAGGCTGCCAATGAGCACTCGAATTAATGATGTGAGTGTGCACTGCATGTGACTGAAAGTGTCTACACATGTGCCCTCATGTGTGGTTTATATTGTTTACTCTAGTGCTGGGTGTTTGACTGATAATTATTATGATATTCAGATTGTACACCATAACAGTTAATAATGATGAATTTTGTTTCTACGGTGATAAAAATTCAGGTTTTATTCATTTGATTTATTGAGTTTTATCGGTGTCAAAGCCAGTGTGAACAGTTTCTTTTGGATCGGCTTCATCCTCGTTACAATACAAACCCCACTTCCAGTGAAGTTGGGACATTGTGTAAAGATAACCAAAAACAGAATATAATGACTAGAAAATCATTTTCAATGTACATTCAGCTGAGTGCACTACAAAGGTAAGATATTTAATATTCAAACTGGTTTTGCAAATCTTCACTCATATTGAATTGTGTGGTGCATTATGGAGCGCAAAATATGACAACAGAGACTCTGGACAGTTGAGCAACTGAAGTCACTCATCAAGCAAGAGTGGGTAGAATTTGGCCTACTAAGTTTAAATTATTAGTGTCCTCAGTTCGTAAACACTTACTGAGTGTTGTTAAAAGGAAAGGTGATGATCTTCTGGAACAAGTTGCAGGCATCAAATTCAAAATGAGTGAGTGTTTGTTAAAAACAAACAATAGAATTCATCAGTTTGAACGTTAAATATCTTGTCTTTGTAGTATATTCAACTGAATACAGGTTGAAAAGGCCTTGCAAATTATTGTATTCTGTTTTATTTGCGTTTTTTACAGTGTCCTGACTTCATTGGAATTGAGGATAGTTCAATGTTTTCTTTCTGTGCATTTTCATCCTCATACTTTAGTGATTTTGTTTTTTATGACATTTTCATCACCATCTTGCATTGATTTTGTGTCTTTTATATTTTTTTAAAATCTTACACAGTTTTCATTTTTCTGCGTCCTTTTTTGTGTTTTTACTTTTGTATTAGTTTTGTGTTTCTGTTCCTTTGTACATCTTTTTTGTCCTTTTGCATCTTACGTTTTTGGGTCCTTTTTATTTGTAGTATTTTTGTATTTTTGTATTTTGCATTATTTCCATCTTTTCATGACGCTTTTATTCTTTTGCAACTTGCTGCATCTTTGGCAAAATATTTTAAATCACACCTCACCATCTGGTTTCTTCTACTGCCACTCAGGGCCAAAAATTAACATCTAAACTTGAATACAACCACTTAGTGTAACATTTACCAATACTCATATGACATTTTGGACAAGTTCTAGTTAGTTTTGTTTACGTCGGACTTTTAAGATGTGCTCTGTTTCAAAACTTAGATATACAACACACACAAATCCACACACACCAGCACACACATCCCCCCCCACACACACACACAGACACTCTCTTTCCTCCATTTTGATTCCCCTCTGCATCACAAGAGGCCCCTCTTTGACTTCCTGTCTGTGTGGGAAACATTTCTGTCCTCTCTCACACATTCATTGAAAGAAGGCCTCGTTCCTGCATTTGCTTTAAAAGACAAAGTGATTGTCAATAAACAGGGAACAATTGAGTTCTGTGGCATTTTCAACAGGCGCTTCTGCTGTTCCTCTGGGAGCTCCGTATGTTCTCAGAGAGCTTCATACTTCCTGCTGCTTGTCCTCGTCCGACCAGAGCTGCAGAAATGACTCAAAAATTGTATCAGACTCAAAATGGGTCACTGAACTGTTTTAAATGGGTCACCAATTTGTTGTAGTTTTGTTGTTTTTTTTATTATTACCAACTATAATAGAGGAAGTTATGTTTTTGCCTTTATTTGTGTGTGCGTTACCAAGTACTTGTGAGCAGATTTTGAGAAAATTTTGTGTGTGGCTTTGTTTCAACCCAGTGTTGCCGCATGTATGATAACTATCATATTTGTACAATGACTTTGCCCTCTGTACAATTGATCAACAATGCCATAAAGCACCAAGTGCACCAATAATTGATAATAAATAATAAAAGCTATTCTATTCTATTTTATTCTATTATATTATATTCTATTCTATTCTTCTAATTAGACTGTACTTACAACCGTGCCTCTTTTTGAAGGACATAACTTCTAGATTATGTGAGAAGAAAAGGAATTTGAGCATACAAAAATCAATTTTGTGAACACTTTGATAGTAGCTGCTGTTAGCTCATAACGTTAGCCACTGTTAGCTCAATAGCTAACGTTCCTGGGAAAAAATGTAGATGTGTTTGACTAAACAGTGAATCATATATTTCGAAACTCTTGCAACCTACAGTGACACAGATTCATTGTCTTTGAATTCTATAAACAAATTTAATTTACATAATTATAGAGAACAGGACGCAGTGGAACTGTGTGGAACTGATATGGTTTTCCAACATCTGGATTGGACAGCAGACTGACAGAAATCAGAAATTTTAGTTGCTTCAGAGCCTGTGATTGGTTGAGAACTGTGGCACAAACATAACATTGTGCCAAGTTGAGAGCGAGAACCAGGCAAAATTGAGCGTGCAGACAGAAACAGCAACACTCTGAGCAAACATGCATGTCAACACAAATGCACATCAGCTGCCTTGAGAGAGAAACAGAGTCAAAACAGTCACTAAATATATTTTTGTAAGAATGAACTGCTTTTCTACTTTTAAGATATACAAGTTCTCTCCTCTGAAAGAGGCACTAATATAACACCAAGTGGTTCACAGTCACACTGAGTGTTACGTATTAATGTATTGGGTATTCACACACAACTGCTCTAAGTTTCCAAAAAGTGGTATCTGTAGTTGACTGCTATTTACTGATTAAAGTGTACATGATGTCCTAAGGCATCAGCAGCCAAATAATTTCATTCATTAACTGAGGTGTATGAGGAACACTGCATGTCACGTAGATGTGTGTGTGACACAAAAGATTTAGTGAAGGCAGAGAGGATGTCTAAGACGATGAATGTTCTGGATACCCATGCCGATCAAAAACTTATGAAAACATTCAACAAACTGAACAAATTGTTCAAAATCAATGAAAGAAACCACAACTGTGAAAGAATGATTTTATTCTTCATCAAGACAAGCTCCAGCTTACACTGTGTCCTTGGTAAAGCATTTTCTGGCCCAAATCCACCATCACGTACACCTGATCTAGAATCACATTTTCCTTTTTCCGAAGATCAAATCTGTCAAAAGAACACATTTTGAGTCTGTGTCAGAATTTAAGAAAGGAACAACACAGTTTCTGAGACAGTGACACATACTGCATGTCCCCCAAAAAAGTCATTACATGTTTAAAAGAGACATGTGGTGGATTCAGCGCAGCTGTTCCACTGGTGAGTTACTCAGAGGTAAACATATCTGAGGGAAAACCCCTTATTATTGTGCTCCGGATGACGTTCCTCACTCTTCCAGTGTTTACGGTGGAAATAATTGTGCCAGAGAGCAGGTGCTTCCTCCAAAACCCGCTGCTTTTCCAGAAGATTGGAGGGTGAAATTCATCTCCCTAAATCAAACCTTGACACCATTTTATAACAGAGTTTGTGACAAATAGTGAGGATTATTAATATTGTTATGATTTCACATGGAACTGAAGCAGGGTTTATCACATTTCCTCCTATTTCATGCCAATTTCCACTTGAATGTGTAGTCTGTCAGCATCCTTACTTCTAATCCAGGGTGTAGGTTTTGTTTGAACACTGGGGAAGATGATATAGAATAAAAAATAATCAAGAAAAAGAGTGACAATGAACAAATGAAATGAAGAAAATAAGTAGAAATGACCAAAGTAATGAAGAAAATGAGTAAAAATAAAAAATATAATCAAGAAAATGTGTGAAAATGAACAAAATAATCAACTAAATAAATACAAATTAACTAAATAATAAAGAAATTAATGATAAATTAACAAAATGATCAAGAAAAGTTTGAAAATTATGTTAAAAAGTAAACAGAATACTCAAGAAAATCAGTGAACATGAAGAATGTAAGACGATGCACAAAAATGAACAGAATACCATTACTAATGTAACAAAAAAGCTGCTCATTATCTAAAGTAAAGTGTTTTATTGGGGGGCAAATTTTTACCAGCATTGTGAGGCACAAATCCCCCCCACACCCCTAAAATCTATGCCCATGCTTGTAATATTATGTAATAGCATTGAATTATTTAATCAACCAAATGTAATAAATGTTCACTTGATCATGTAACAACACCTGCATTTTGTACAAATTTATCTCAGCGCAATCTGTAATAAATTTCAATGCATATTGAAATAAATGATTATATGTAGCAGCCAGATTTTGTAATAGCCACTGTAATAAACAATTTATACAGTTTGCATTTTTATGGGATGCAACAGATTACAAAATACAGGTGTTTTTGCATAATGAGGTGAAAATGAATAACATAGTTTTTCTTATTTATTACATATTACATTGTTGCTTTACTTCATGCAGAAGAATATGAATTTGAGCAACTCCGTGAATCATAAATCACTTATTTTTTATTTTATCTCAGTATAATTCAGTCGGAATTGTAGTTCTTTCATTGGTTTTTACCATGCAAGTAGTAGATTTCAGGTAGTGTGTTCTTTGCTCAGACAAAGAGCTTCGGAGTCGTGCTGCATCCCTCTTGGTGGTGTTATGCAGTCAATCAGAATGACACCAATTATGTGTGTCACATGACCACAGGAGACGGTGAATGGAAACTGTGAGAGCAGCGCATCCATCAGCGCCGTCTATTGGGGCTGGCTGCAGAGGAAGAATGAATGAAATCTCCAAAGAAACCTCACACCCTCATTTCCAACAACTTTCCTGTTAGTTGATTATATTTGTGTGTGGAAGGTCAGTTAAACATTCAATTAATTTACAGTGGGGGGGTTTTGTTTTTTTTGTTTTTGTTTTTTTACAAGGCAATGTCCCTGCTGTGTGTATTTTAAATTTCAGCTGAAGATGCCACAGAAATCCTTCATTCTACCATGTCTGCATACTCCTGGTTTTCAGCCTGCACAATGTGAAGAGTCATTTTTCAACACAAAGTAAAAATACATACATATCGAGAGGCACAAAACTATTTGAACCCTATATACACAAGGTGACATATGATTAGAATGTATTTTTGCTTTATTCTGTTTTCAGTGTGCTTATTCATTTTGTGCATTTGTATTGATTATGTTCAATAACTTGTTCATTTTGTAGATGGGATTTTCATTTTTTGTTAATTTAATGGATAATTTTGTACATTATTGTTCACACATACAGGTTTTTTTTGTTCTTCTGTGTTTATAATTTTATTCATGTTGTGAAATGTTTGTTTTTGTGATTATTTGAAATATTTTTTGTTCATTTTGTGGAATATTTTGCTAATTATTTGTGATTATTTTTGTTAGATTTTTTAATTTCCTTGACAATATTTCTTTTTTAAATTCATTTTCATGTTGATTTATTGTCATTTTTGTGGATTTTTGTTCATGCTGTGGATTAATTTTGTTCAGTTTTGTACCAATTGTGCTCATTTTTTTGTTGTTGTTTTTTGGTAATTTACTTGTTATAACAGATAGACACGCAGGCAGATACTGTATTGATCCCAGAGGGAAATTCACAACATTAATTTGATGGATTTTTTTTCTCATTTTTTGTCCACTACCTAGTTCATTTTTTCATCGTGTTGTTGATTTAGTGCTTGTTTATTCATTTTGATTTATATGTTACTTCCGTCACTGGAGAAAGCCAGAGGAGCCACTGAGGAGGGGCTAAAAAGCCACGTGTGCCCTGGAGACACAGGTTGCACCTCCCTGAAATAGACTATATCCATGTATGTTGCTTTAAATGAGCTCCACTTGACCACACCCTTTTCCTGTCTGTGCCATGTGCCTGTTGTATGTACAGTATCACTGTATATTTATATGGAAGAGAACATCTGTAGAAAAGTATACATACTTTATCCACATTCACTTATTTGAGTTATATGCATAAATAACAACAAAAAAGTACATTTTAATTTCAGAAATAGCAAGTACAGTACATTGAGGAAGGGTAGTTGCCATGTGCTACAGATAATATTGTCATAATAAAACCCTGCAATAAATGAACTACTTTACAGGGAAACAAATGATGAAATATAATAACCTGATAGAGAATCCTTTCCGACAACCACATTTTAATTTGAACATTAAAGTGAAAATTATCAATCATTCATATCGTTTTCTGGCTTTCCAAAAAATGGATTAACTAACTAGAAAAATATACATCTTTATAGAATTTGTTTTTACATTCAGAAATGTGCCAAAATACATTCAAGTAATACTTTTGTTTTAATAAATGCATTCAGAGACTGGATTTAAATCCTGCATGAAAATACTCAGCGGCAAAAATGGTGCAGATATACTGCACACTACAGTACATGTATATGCATATTTTTTAAATGATTTACAAGGAATAATGTGCAGTTAGTTCCATGTTCTCTCTAAGGCTCAGTGTCAATAAATGCAATTCTACAAATAATCACTACCTTGCATAGAAAACTTCTAGAAACAACACTTAAATTCAAGTTTCAGCTGCTTTTACGCATACAGTAAATCTCAAAAACCAAAGTGCATGTACTATTTATTTTGAGTTCATACATATGAGATATTAAATGACATACTGTAATCTAGATATAACCTATACATTTGGTTACTGTACAGTGATAATTATTAAGTCTCTTATGATGACAGTTCAAAAAATGACAATGATTTCTTGAAGGAATCACTGTTTTCTTCTCTATTGCAATGCGTCTCTTGAGAGTAAAAAGAGTCACTTCCTAATTTCCCTCTCATATTTGGCAGTTTTAGCTTCTTCACTGTTGTTCATTTCAGTCTCAGAATCTTCAGTGTCTGCATCTCCATCCTCAGATTCAGTATCCCCTGTGACCAAATTATCAGTAATTGTTTTCTCCACTTCTGTATTATCTTCTTTGCTTGGAACAAAATCCTGTGTTCCTTGATCAGTTTCTTCCTCTGCTTTATCTTCTTTATCGGCTGAATCTCCCTGGTTTTCATTCAGGTCTGCACTACAGTAGGTGTCACAGTTTCCGCCTCCTCTTTTTCAGATGTTTCATCATTGTCCTTGTCGTTACATTCCCCTGGATTCTTGTCTTCATCCACATCTTCAGGTATGTCCTTCACATTCTCAAAACTATCTGCATTAAAATCTGTTGCATCATCTACCGTGTCATCATTAGTCTCTGTTAAAGCATCAGATATATCACTTTGTTCTTGTCTTTCTTCATCAGTTTCACATTCACTGATACCATTTTCTACAATCTCTTCTTTTTCTGTCTCTCGAGTGTTATTATGACACTCCGTCTTATCTTGTGTTGATTAATCCTCTAAGTCTTCTCTCTGTACTTCTTCATCCTCCTCTGCAGTAGATGCACCAGGTTCCGCTTCGAATTCATTGTCTGTTGCCTCAAATTTCCCTGGCTCTTCCTCTGCTATCCTACATTCTTCAGATTCGTCTTCTGTGCAGTTTTCACCCGTAACCTCACCTACACTTCCACCAGACTTCTCTTCATTTTCTGCATCTGATTCTTCTCCCGATTCTTCTTGATCTGCAGTTTATTGAGCTTTTTCTTCTGCTTGAATATCACTTTTGTGGACACTAATTTCAGCATTCATATGACATGGCTGTGTCGCTTCTCTTTGTGGTGCAATACAGTATGTTCATCCTCACTATTGTCATCTTCATCAGTTTCATCTGCAGCATTATTTCCACATGGAGCTTCTTGATGTTTCTGTTCAGTTTCATTGTCCTCTGTAACTTTTCCTGTAGCATCTTCCTCCTCATCTTCTGTTATGTCATTTTCTGATTTATTTTCCTCTGTGGCTGATTCATTGCTCTCATGCTCTGGTTCAGTTTCAGCTTCAGAGATGTCTTCTGCTCCAGATTCATGATCAGAAATGTCTTCAGAAATATCTCCAAGTGCATTGTCATTCTCTGCAATTTTGCCATCAGTCTTGTCTACTTCTTCAATGACAGCTGCCTCTGGTGTCTCGTCAAACTCATGTTCTGTTTCTGTTGCTTCTTCTGCTGCTGCTGCATTTTCATTTTCATCTACAGTGGCTACACCAGCTTCATCTTTCAAGTCGTTGTCATTTGTGCCTTCAATTTCCTTTTCTGCAGGTAGCACATCATCAGGTGTTGCTTCTTCAGCTGGTTCCTCAGAAGGTTGTTCCTCTGCTGACTCATCAACACTAGAAACAGGACACTTCTCTTCATCATCCTCTACATCATCTTCCACAGAGGCACCTCTGTCAGCTGTGGGTTCAGTCTCAGCGATATTTTCTTCTTCATCCGTATCAGTTTTAGCTGCCCCTTCTTTTGATCCTGCCTCATTTGTAGCAGTTGTCTCTTTTTCTGGAGCCGATCCATCTTCAGTTGTTGCTCCTTCAGATGGTTCCTCAGGTGGTTCATCACTTGCAGTTTCATCTGCAGACTCTTCTCCACTAGTGGCAGGAATATTTTCTCCCATGGCTGTATCTTTGTTAGATTCATCCTCAGCTGCTGCTTCATCCTCTCCTACACTGACTTCAGCAGCCTCATCCTCTGATTCATTTTCACTGTTGTCAGAGGCCTCCTTTTCTGCAGTTGATTCTTCAGCATTGGCTGTGTCTGTGTCATCACCTTCAGACTCTTCAAGTACAGCTTTGTCTTTCAGTTCATCTTCATTTGTTGTAAGAGTCTCTCTATCCGCAGCTGTTTCATCTTCAGTGGTTGCTTCCTTAACTGGTTCTTTAGATTGTTCATCACCTGTAGCTGCATCATCTTCATCTGCAGACTCCTCTGCACTATTGACAGGAGTCTCCTCATCATCATCATCACTTATCTCTTCTTTCACAGGTGCATATTTGTCAGCATTGTCTTCAGTTGTTGCAACCACTTCAGCTTTTTCCTCTTCTTCACTTATTGCTTCTTCAACTGGTTTATTTATTAATTCATCATCCTCAGCTGTGGCTGCCACTTCACCTGTATCTTCATCCTCAGCTTCTGTTGTTTCAGCTGTCTCTTTTTCCACAGCATCTTCAACTTTAGCTATTCCTTCAGCTTTGACCTCTACTATTTCATCTCGGTCATTTGTGGAAGCAGACTCTTCTTCATTGCCAGACAAAACTTCTTCAGATTCACCTCCAACTTCATCTTTGTTGTCTGTAGAAGCTTCTTCTTCCACATCCTCATCTTTGTCAGATGCATTCTCAGGTGTGTCTGCTTTATCTTCATCCTCAGCTGCAGTTGTTTCAGCAGCCTCTCCCTCCACTTCATTTTCACTTGTGACAGTTGTCGCTTTTTCTACAACATCTTCATCTGCAATTGTTGCTTCAGCTTTGACTGTATCTTCATCCTGAGCTTCTGTTGTTTCTGCAGCTACTTCCTCCATTTCATCCTCAGTTATGACAGCTGTCTCTTTTTCCACAGCATCTTCAACTTCAGCTGTTCCTTCAGGTTTGACCTCTACTATTTCATCTTGATCATTTGTGGAAGCAGCTTCTGTTGTTTCTGCAGCTTCCTCCTCCATTTCATCCTCAGTTTTTACAGCAACCTCTTTTTCAACAACATCTTCATCTTCAGTTGTTGCCTCAGCTTTGACTTCTGCTATTTCATCTTCATCATTTGTGGAAACAGTCTCTTCATTGCCAGACAAAGTTTCTTCTTCCACTGCCTCATTCTTGTCAGACTCATCTTCAGCTTTGGCTGCCACATCGGCCTCTTCAGCCTTATCTTCAGACGCAGCAGCAGTAGCTGCATCTGTTTCAGCAGCCTCTTCCTCCATTTCACTGTCAGTTGTGACAGCTGTCTCTTTTTCTACATCATCTTCATCTTCAGTTGTTGCTTCAGCTTTGGCTTCTGCTATTTCATCTTCATCATTTTCAGACAGAGCTTTTTCTTCCACATCCTCATCCTCAGCTGTGGCTGCCACATCAGACTCTGCAGTTGCATCTTCAGCTTCAGCTGCAGCTGTTTCAGCAGCCTCTTCTTCCATTTCATCCTCATTTGCGACAGCAACCTCTTTTTCTACTGCTAATGCTTCTTCAGTCAGTTCTTCATCATTACCTGTGTCATTTGACTCATATTCAATTTCTTTATCCATTTCTTTTCTTATAGCAGTTTCATCTTCAGTTTCAGATTCATCAGTTGATTCCTCTGCATTTTCACCAACAATCCTTTCCTCTTCACTTTCATCTTTCTCAGATTTCTTAGTTGTGGTTTCCAAAGTGTTCTCAACACTCTCTGCTTCAGCTGGCTGATCATTTGATGCATTCAGACAAGTAATATCAGCATTTTGTTCTACAGCAGTTTCATCTTCAGTTGTTGCTTCTTCAGCATTGATAGTTTCATCAGCCTTAGCTGCATAATCTTTCTCATCTGCAGATTCTTCTGCACTCATGATTTTATTTTCTTCTTTATCATCAATTACACTTTCTTCTTCAGCTTCTTCTTTCTCAGAATTTTCAGCTGTGGTTTCTAAAATTTGGTTCTCAGGTTTGTGATCCTCAGCAGGCTCTTCATTTAAATCATCCAGAGCTGTGATAGCAGCATGTTTTTCTTCAGCAAGTTTATCTTCAGTTGTCACCTCTTCATCTGGCTCATTTGAAGCTTCATCACCTGTGCCTGCATCATCTTTCTCACTTGCAGATTCTTCTCCACTTACAGATTGAATCTCCTCTTCATCATCAACCACACCTTCTCCTTCAGCCTCATCATTGTCGGATTTTTCAACTGCAGTTTCTAAAGCTGTATTCGCAATAACTTCATCTTCAGTGGGGTCTTCATTTAAATCATTTTCACATGTCAATGGAGCCTTTTGTTCTGCTTCAGATGGGACCTCTTCAGATGGCTCAGTTGTTGAGTCACTTTCAGGTGTGGCTGCTTCATTTTTGGCTGTAGTTGCTTCAGAATCTTCTTCCTTCAGTTTGCTGTCACTTATAACAGTAGCCTCTTTATCGGTTGCAATCTTACCTTCAGGTGTTGCTTCTTCAGCTGGCTCCCCCAATAACTCTCCAGACTCATGTTCACTGGTGGTTGTATTTTTTTCTTTACTGCTAACCATCTGTGCTTCTACCTCAATTGCAGCAGTCACCTCCACTGCTTCTTTAGCTATTTCATCAGCAGTGATGAGGTCTACAATGGCTTCATCTTCAGCTGGTTTCTTAACTTTTTTTCCTTCATAGTTTTCAGATTGATCTTTATCAGCTTCCTTTTCATCTAGTGCAGCTGCAAAATCCACCCCTTTGTCACAGTATCCTTCATCCCTTTCCATTTCTCTTGCAGCTTTGTCAATAAAAGTTCCTACAATGGTTTCTGCTGTTCTTACATCAGCATCAGCTTCTGAGTCTGTATTGCCAGCTTCAGTCTTCATAATTTCTGCTGCAGGTGGAGGCTTTGGCACCATTGTTGTCTTAATACATGTTGCACATGAGCAGTTTTCATCAGTTTCACTGCGTTGGTCACTATAAGATGTGCCTGTTGCAGAATCATCACTTTTTTCTTCTGGTTGATCATCTGATGTCTTTAGCAACTTCAACCTCCGTCTTCTTTCCACTGAGTCATGTGACATTGCTTTTTTGGGAGGTTTTGGCAGTCCTACTCGACTTTGGATTTTTTTAAGTTCTCGATCAATACTTCTTTGGATCTTTCGTTGCACCTCAGTTTTTAGTTCACTTATTACTGTGTCAAGTTGTTCATTATCATCCAAATTCCAACGGACTTTGAATTCACTCATTGTATTGATATAATACTTCATGAACTGTTTCTCTATTTTAGACAATAAGGTTAATACCCACACTGGATCGGGATCTTGAGAAATTAACTTGACTAACTCAGTTCGTCGAACAGAGAGTGTACTGTTAGTGTTCTTGTGATATTCACTTTCTTGTGTTTGGCTACAGTTGTCATTTCCTGAACTGTTTTCTGGGGTTGTCTCATCAGTTGCTGGACCATTGTTTGGTTCATTGACTTGTGCTTTCCTGGACAGATCTCCAGTGACAAGTGGTTGAGACACGTCACCATTTAGACCATCTCTACTCTTTCCAGAGCCAGTGGAAGCACTGTTGACATCTACACCAGACGATGATGTATCATCTTTCTTTGACACACATTCATTTTCTGGAGGATCACAAAGCCAAAGAGACTGAAGAGTAGTCATTAGCTCTTGGTATCTTTCATGCTTTTTATTGGCATTTCTAGGATTATGTTCTATCAGCTGCAACTTCACCAGGCAATCCAAAAGACCCCTTGCTGAAGTGCTTAGCTTGCGTCCATACACTGGAGAAACTTCTGGTAGGCTGTTACATCGGTCAAGCTTTGGATTTAAGAGCACTTTCATCACCTGTACAGAAGAATTAAATATCTTTGAGGCGTTATCTCTCTGAGGATAAGCACTATGTGCAGTTGGTTTGTCCCTGATTGTCTCCATCACATCTCTATCATTCATACTGTTGTTTTCATTATCACTTGTTTTATTAACCTCCTCTGTCTTCTGTCCATCGCAGTTTTCATGCAAGTCTTCTATGTCACACATATCGCCATCAGCTGTTACTGTTTTCAGCCATTCATTTACAACCTCAGAAGGCGATGCATTTGGTAGTCGAGATGGGATAAGTTCAAATTCATCACATTCTATGTTTTTCTGATGACTTTTGCTGCTATTGTCATTTTTGTTGTCACTGAAACATCCTCCACCAACTGGAACCTTCAATGGACCATTTGTTACGCTCTTCGATGCATTTGATTTAGTCTCACAGATTTCTTTGATGATATCTGAACTCAACAGGGACTGCGACAAGTCACTTTCCTTAGATCCCGTGCAAGATATCACTTGAAGTTTGGACTTTTGCATACTTTCTGAGTTTGCAGCCGATTTTGGTTTGGCAGGCCCATTTGCAGTTGCCCTCTTTGTACTTTGTTTGCTTGATTTGCTTGTCCTTACACCTGCCTTATTTTGTCTTTCTTCTTCCTCTTGCATAGAGGCAGGTTCCACACTCACACCATTTATTAGAAAACCAACTGTCCTGTCTTCATCCTCTTTATTTTCATCAATTAGAATATCAGATTTTTTAGATTTTTGAGATTTCATGGACAGATTTGACTTGACAGATAAAGAACTTCGTGGACAGCGTTCACTTTTCTCTCCTCTAACCTTAGACACTGTTGACTTTAAGCGTGTTGACACTTTGGATGTTGAAGACATGGCTGTAGGGGATCTGTCTTCAGGTCCTTCCACCGCTACAGCAGGAACATCAGACATGCTTTTCATTTTAGATTTATTTGACCTTGGACTAAGTGCTCTGTCCTTGTCATTTGCATTGGACATATTTGATTTTTTCAGTCTTGCTGACTTATTTGACATCCTTGACATGGCACTTGGTACCCTATCCGATTTCTCTTCATATCCTGTACAGGTGCAGGTACTTTCAATTTTTGTTTGTGATTTGCTTGACATAGCACTATGAATTCTTTTAGTATTTGATCTTCCTGTAGATGAATTTGATAAGGGCCTTTCTCCCACCTGTTCATCTTCATCTGCTGTGCTTTTGTCACCATTTTCCTTTAGAGGATTTTGAGAGGCTTTTGATTTTATAGATGTTGATGACACATTTGACCTTGACGACTTGACAGATATTGAACTTGCTGCTCTATTCTCATTAACCTCTTCTATGTTTGCGGTGTGATCACTGGCTTCAGCGAGTACTTGAGATGTCGGTGATATTGCAGTAGAATTTGACTTTCCTGATTTAACTGATTTGATGGAGGTACTTGATGGTCTTTCTTCAGTTGCTGACATTTCCCTTGATTCACACTCTACAGATTCACGAGACTTGCTTGATTTTACAGATGGATTTGACTTTGTGGATTTGGCTGACATTGTACTACACCCTCTCTCCTGAGTTTCCTGGTCACCATTTCCTTTATCAGCTGCATTATCAGCAGCAACATGAGAAATTCTAAAGGTTTGAAACTTTACAGACACCACAGAAACATGTGATTTGTCTGATTTAGCTGACAAGCAACTTGATGCTCTTTCTTCATTTTCATGCCCTTCATCCGGGTTTTCAGAGCCACCTTCAACTGGAACAGAGCACACTGAGGTTTTTGATGTTGACTTGACTGATCTGACAGGAGGTGACTTCACTTGTTCTTCATTTTCTCCTTCAGTAATTTCAGTGTTGTGTTGTGAAAGGATTTCAGAGGTTTCTGATTTCTCACACATTCCACAAACATTTGACTTTGCTGAAGTTCTTGATTTGACTGACATATTGCTAGGGGCTCTTTCAACATGATCAGCATCACACAGATTTTCTTCAGCTGCAACAAGAGTATTTTCATTATGTGCCTCCTCTGAATTGCCTTTAGTACTCAATGAGAAATTTGATCTAACTGACTTTGCAGAAACATTTGACTTGGAAGATTTAGCTGACAAAATGCTAGGTGCTCTTACCGATGCTCTGCTTTCAGTTTTGTCTTCATTATGTTCTTTGTCATGTCTCTCAAAGTGCTCCTCAGCTGCAGTATTAGCAGAACGTCTAGATTTTTTAGATGCTGCTGAAGTATTTGATGTAACTGACATGACTGACATTGAGCTTACAGTTCTTCCTTCACTCTCCCTTTCAACACATCTGTCCCCAGTAACAGCAACATTGTTTTCCAGGGGAACATGAAACGTTTTAGATTCCACAAAGTCTTCTTCAGCTGGAGCAGTCATTGAGCAGTTTGACTTTTTAGATCCTGCTGAAACATTTGATTTACCCGATTGGACTGATGTAGGTCTACCTTCACTCCCACCTTCTACAACTCTCTCTCCAGTCATATCTGCAACATCTTCAGTAGCGATTCCAGAAACTTTAGATCTTCTAGATTCTGTAGAAACATTTGACTTTGCTGATTTTCCTGATCTGGTGGACATTTTACTTGGAGATCTCTCTGCAAGTTGCTCATCTTCATCTGGTCCATTCTCTTCTTTTGCAGATGTTGCAGAAGTGGTTGACTTTCCAGGTTTGGATGACAGCATACTCTGAGGTCTTTCTGGACTTGCGTCCTCACAGTTTTCACTGAGAAGGTTAGTAGGTTTGTTAGAACAAACTTCAGTGGCAGAGGCATTTGACTTAACTGATTTTATAGATGCATTTGATTTTACTGATTTAGCTGACAAAACACGAGGTGATCTCTTTGTAGATGCATTAGATTTGTCAGAAACATGTGATCGGACTGATTTAATTGACACACAGCTTGATGCTCTTTCATTACTTGACTCTCTCTCTTCATTTGGGATTTCAGTTCCTTCTTCAGTTGCCTCATCACATTTTGATTTGATTTCAGAAATATTTGACTCGACTGACTGGATTGACATGGAATCCATTGTTCTCCCTTCACTTTGCATTTTCTCAGTCATATTTTCAGTGTTTTCAGACACTTTTGATTTTTTTGATTTAGTTGACATATTATTTGGTGCTCTTTCTGCATGCTCCTCAACACTAGCTGAAACACTGCTGGGCTTAGAAGTGTTGGATTTTGCAGAAATATCTGACTTTGCTGATCTGACTGACCGACATGAATTGGTTGATTTCACTGACAGGGCACTGGACCCTCTCATTTCAGGTTCCTCATATTTATCTTCCTTATTGTTCTCATGGTTGTCGTTGCTTCCATTAATTTGTGTTTCAGAAGATTGTGATTGGCCAGTTTTTGCAGAAATATTTGACCTAGCAGATTTTGATGATTTGACTGATGATGTGCTTCGTGCTGTCCCCTCAGAGAGCTCTTCTGTATCTACATCCTCAGCAATGTCACATTTGGCATCTATGACAGATTTCTTGGATGCTTTAGACTTTACTGACGTAGAGCTATTTGTTCTGTCCATATTCCTTTCTCCATCTCCAGGATCTTCACATGCTTTTGACATCTCAGATGTTGCAGATACATTTGACTTGACAGACCGAGATGACATTGCACTTGGAGTCCTCTCCTTTATTTCACCCAGGTTCTCTTTTACATGTAACTGTTCAGACACATTTGACTTGACAGATTTTATTGATATTGCACTTGGAGCTCTCTCCACAGTTTCAGTCATCTCCTCATTTGTGTCAGCTACGTTCGAAGAGGTTAACTCTCCTGACATAGCACTAGATGTTATAACATCTGCACGTGTCGCTGTAATTTCTGAGGTGCTAGATTTTGATGATTTTATCAACATGGCACTACATGGCACTGCGCTCTTTTCTTCATCCAGAAGCTCCGAGGCTTTTGACTGTGTTGATTTCATAAATGCATTTGATTTGGCTGACATTACACTTGGCATGCTCTCTTGATCTTCCCCAGGCTCCTGTGCGTCCTCCTGCTCCTCAGTATTTTTATCAGTGTCTTCGGACTGTAGTGACAGACAAGCATTCTCTTCATCTGAATGTTCTTCCATCAGACCTTCAGACGTTTTTGAAGCTTTTGATTTTTCAGCAACATTTGATTTCTCAGAGGTGGCGCTTTGTGGTCTCTGTTCTGTTTCAGTCTCACTTTCCTCACTGAGGTTTTCAACACAACCTTCTGCAGATGATTCAGGTGCATCTTGTTTTAATTCTGCAGAGGTTAATGACTTAGCTGACATGGCACTAGGTGTCCATTGCTCAGTTTCCTCCTCACCTTGTTCTTTATCAGCAGCTAAAGAGGCTCTTGATTCTTCTGATATAGCAGAAATAATGGACTTTGATGATAAGGAACTTAGTGATCGTTCCTCATCAGCATACTCTGGTTGTTCAGCTGCCACCTCAGACTTCACTGAGGCATCTGAATGAACTGACATGTCACTTTTGCATTTGTTTTCCTCTACAAGTTCACACTTTTTTTGTTCAGCCTTATGTGATCTGCCAGAGGCTTTTGACTTGACAGGACCAGGACCTGATTGCTCCCTTTTCATATCACCCTCCATTTCAGCTTGGGTCTTAATTTGGTCTTTTGAATCATCCACAAGACCACTGGATACTTCACAGTGACAAGCATATAATCTTTTAGATTTTCTTGGTTTGCTTGATTCCTTAGAAACACTTGATGTTGTTTCTGTATCTTCCTCTTTTGAGTTACTGTCCGCTGGTGTTGAACCTGCCCTTGAAGCACTTGGCGGGACATCATCCTCATTATTTTGATCCTGCTCATTTACTGGACAAGGAATACCAGGGTCAAATCCTGTTTGAAAAGGTTTGGCATTAATTGGATCAATTTGTGAGTTTTTTGAATGTTCTTCAATTGATACCTGGGTTTTATCAACATCCTCACAGCTGTCCAATGAGGAGGACTGCATCTTCCTGTTTGGTGAAGTCTCACTCCTGACAGTGTGGTACTCTACAGTTTCAGCTGCCTCCACACAGGTTTCTCTTTCCACCACTTGTTCAGTATTATCCTCACTTGATCTTGATAGAGTTCGCTTACTTTCAACCACTGTCTCCCTACAAACTCTTGTATGTAAAGATGCACTTGAGCCAGAAGTTTTAACGCAGCAACTTCCACCTGGTGTCCCTGGTATGTTTTTCCATGTATCATTCTCCTTGCACTGACTGCAGCAATGAGGACAGTGGGTTCCCTCTGTATTTCTCTGATAGGGCTTACTGTAAGCTTCATCTCGCTCACCAGTTGAGATCGTTTCACATTCTGAATAGCTTTTAGTAGAGTGTGCAATATGTGAACTGTTGTGTGCCTGGCAGTACTTAGAGGTCCCGCCTTTGGTCTTCCGCACCTGTGTTGACCAATGTAATGTTTCATCATTTTGTAAACGGAATCGCACTTTCATTTCCATGGACAGACTTCCATCTTCATTTACATGAACCATTTTCTCTATGTCATCCTCTCTCATTCCATCATGAAAGTTTGGGCAGGAATTAACTTTGTCTGGAGATTCAGTTCCATCTGGTACCGACTTGTCAGAAAACATTGAGTGCTTAGTTGATCTGTTGGCAGATTCCACCTCCCGATGGATGGCACTTTCCTTTTGAAGACATCCTTAATTTATCACCCCGACAGGAAGAGAAAAAGAGAATGAATGCTCTGTGTAAATATTTCAGAAAGATGATGAATGATTATAAACAGATTTAGTGAGGAATAAAGTGTGTCTCCTACTGTCACGTCTTTTATTGAAGTCATCAGGGCATGACTTCCCACTCAACTGTGGAAGTTTGTCATCGCATGTTTTGTGAAAATTCCCCATCAAGGTAGGGTGGGTAGGCTCACGGCCCACACAGACAAGAAGAGGACACTGCATAAGACCCTGAATAGTGTCAATCTGAAACAGAAGAAAATAAAGTTTAGAATTATGTGTGTAACAGTAAGGAAGTAGTCTAGGGTTCATTTTGCATCACCTTGCAAAGTGGCTGGTGAGTGATTTTGATTTTTTTTACACAGATGTCAGCTTCTTTTTTATTGCTTTAACTCTTAAAGACGTGGGTAGAAGAGTTTTTGGTGTGCCTGAATCTCCCATATTTATTTTGCTTTTCAAACATGCTAGCAGCATGTTAGCATAATAAATTTGAATGAAGTGCCAATTTATCACTTGTATTATTGAAAAATTCAGGTCTTTCAGGGTTAACGCCTGTCATAAAGCTGAGCAACTGGTCATTTACCTCTGATCTGACCAAATTAATACATTCTAGATTTAGCATCCAGCAACCAAATTCACGTTTGAGGGTTTGAGGCCAGTTATGGAAACAACTGAAAATCTTTTGATTATATAGTCTAAGTTTAAAAAGAGGACAACCAAAGTCATGGTCAGGTCATGACATTGTCCTTAGAGTGCAATGATATGGCTTTAAATCCTGCAACAGAGGCCTGAGAGCTGTACAGTGACTCAGGACAAGATAAATGCCCTAATCCAAGATGATCTTCACCACATGACAGTGCATTCCTGCAGTGGTGAGCTGCCATAGTCACTTTAAAGCCATGGTTCTTGTAACAATAGGAGCAGTTGTTAAGGCACAGTGTATGTTGCTGTAGATCTGCTGACCTCTGTTGTTGCTGTGGCGGTTCAGACTTGTATTGTGGTTATGCTTGGCGTGAAAATGTTGTGAATGTGAATTTGTTCCAAAGTTAACTACATAACTTGTTAAGGAGAACTAAAGAATTCAATGCAGGCAGCTTATTACACTGCAAAACTCACATCAGTTTTTGTTTATAGACATGAAACTGGCATGTCATGACTAATTACCATTGACACAGGTAAAATAAACAGATGCCTCAGCTGATTAGCATTAAACAAATGCTAATCTAGCACGTGGGTTGAATATGACCTGCTTTTTCTAGCTTCATCAAACAGGGGTGTTGTTAAAGTACTGTATTCGCTCTGATAAGCTACATCTACAGTTGCAAATTGCAAATAAATTGCATGTTTACATATTTTATGTGCTATTTTATTAATCGTTCTACAGAATACTGCTCCTACAGTTTTCTACTGACAGCTACAACACTGTGAGAAAGCACATAGCCTAAAATATTGAGTTTTGTTGATTGTATTTGGCTTACGAGCAGTCAGTTTTGATGACACTGCAGTTTGGATTTTAAATTCCACTGCTGGTAAAGGCAGATGAATGGCTTCATCCGTGGTCACAAAGCCCAGGTGAAGATAATTAATTGCCACTGTGGAAGACACATTTCTGAAATACTTCTAGTATCAAACTAGGAGAGTGGAGTTTCAATGTTGACCTGTTTCTCCTCTTTCAAAAATAGCTCTGATCTGAGCAAGATTAATGGGTTTTGGTGAAGTAACCACAGTCTAAATGTATGTGAGGGAATATCCCCATTTCATTCCCACATGCACACACTTGAAGTATTTATCCTACTTGACTTAGATTAAGGCAAACTACTTAGTGCAGACTTAAAAGTGATTATATCTGTGCTGTAAATGTCACACTGCTGCACTAATTATAGCCTTTTCTTTTTCTGGAAGGAAAAAATGTAATTCGAATGAACTGTTAAAAACAAAAACAAATCTGATGTTCGATGTTTTTACTGTATATGTTTGGCTCCTAGACTGCTACTTTCAAGAATCCATACAGTAGAAAAAGAGATTTAGTTTATAAAATTAGTATCTCTGGATATTTTTACTAAGGCTATAAAATTGATCAATAAAAAACATCTACAGCAGATCAAATCTCAACAGTTAAATTGTCACCTTTTGTGGTGATAATTGCATAAACTGTAATTGGGAGTATGGTTGCAATTAATTGCACAAACAATTGTTTTGTTTTGTTTTGTTTTGTTAAAAGGTATGATTTTAACGTGTTAACAATGGGGAAAGGTTCAAATTTAAAGTAAGGTGTACAGATTACTAGTCTAGTCAGTAGTAACTGTCATGAATAAGTACTATTGCATTTGTAGTTTGAATATGTGCATAATATAAAATATCTTGCTGTAAATACCAGCAGCAACTGGGGTGACCTTTGGCCAAAAAATCCAAACCTCCCATACAGATACACTGGACTTCTCTTCAAAATGTTAAATTAATACAATTATTGTCATGAGTCATTTTATTTCCCTCTAATAGGTAATACAGTGGTCAAAGTGCTAATTTACAGCTCTGTGCAAATGTTATAGGCATATTGGATTTATTGTCTTGTCCTACTTTGTTACCAAGTTTCTAATGATCCTGCACATGCACAAAAATTAATAAACTTTATGTTAAAATTGGTATGGGGTAGAACTAGCAAATATACAGCTTAGGATTGTTGATTTTGTAGAATTGTAAATAAAAATAAAGAAATATGTGCACAGCATGAAGGTATAAATATCAGAAATAAAAAGCCCAAATTCCACAATTAGTGTACTGTCCAATCCTGGGGCAAGAAGCATAACAAACAATACTGGCATGTGCTGAATGAAATGTGATTAAATTAGGTTAAAAAGTTCAAAACCTTTTGAGGACAAAGGGAGGTATCACTTAATACAGACCATTCATTGTGGAGATACTGAAATGTTTGTTTATGTGTATTCTGCTTCTATTGTGATTGTGAAATGCATGTTTATGGTCATTATATCTCCTACAACAACTAAACCACTGTGGCTAAAACTTTTGCACAGTACTGTAGTTGTAATGACCAATATTCTGGCAAATGTCTGCCATGGTGGGCTTTGATTGACAGTTGTCTATGGCAGCTCCACTCACCCGTAGAGGAGTCTGACCTTCGTAGCTGCTGTTTATTCAATAAAACACATCTTTCCTTACAGCTCAACTATAGTTGTGTTGTTTATGAGGCTACAATAATACCATGAAATAACTGCGCTAGAAAATGCTTGATTAAGGGTTACGAGTCAGTAAGCTAGCATTTACCATTAGGTTACCCATGAGTCCCCTTATCCATTGCGCTCCCACAAGCTCCACCCCTTTTGTTCAACTATGGTCACTTCTGGCTTCAAAATGGTGACCAGGAAGTGACAACTTAACTCAATCAATCAATCTTTATTAACTAATGGCAGTTCAGTAAATGACAGGTGATGTCCTAGTTATTACATGGTTTTATAATATTAAAGTAAAAATGTTAAAAGATTTTTAAATTTAGCAGCTTGCTTTAGTATGTAAATACTTAAATGATTTAATTATTACATACATATTCATTCACTGTGAAGAAGGTGATTGACATGGTATTAATACTGTGTGTATGTATGTTTTATCATAGTAATTTGTGGCATCCATATTGTGGCGCTGGGCGGCCATGTGGAGTAAAGAACGGCGAGGAAACCGGCGGTTCACACACAAGCCCTTTATTTCAAAC
>JAQQAE010002531.1:0-22105 GCA_029823295.1 Pseudamia nigra | reverse complement strand
ACAAACCTCTCTTATCTTTTTAAATGGGTGAACTTGCACATTTTTACATTTCCCAATAATTATTGTCCCCACTGTAAGTGTCTTTTCATTACTGTGATTTGTACAAGTGTTGAAGCATTGACAGTGTTAAGAGGTAGTTTCCACTTTCTCTATACCCGTTCACCCAGGCAGCTGGGGTCAGATCTGGTGTGAGCCAATGACAGGACTCAGAGGGAGAGGTCATAATTCGGATGTAGTATGCTGGAAGATCTCTTGGGTGTCACATGCATGTCATCAGGGTCCTGTAAACCTCACTCTGCACTGATAGACTGCCACTCCAGCCTTGAAATTATTTTAAAGGAAGTGTTGAGTTGTTGATGGAGGTCCTGCCACATAGTTGACATATTGTCTCAATGGCAGCATCCATGGCTGAACAACACAGGAAAGTGCTGACTAATTTTTTTTTTTTTTTTACAGTCTCGGGTATGCTTTACGCCAGGTTCCACATATCTAGGTTATATACAGAACTCAGCACTGCCACAACTGATTTGACTGCATGTGTGGACTAAACCTAAACCATGTTAAATTACCCAGAGTGCTTGCCTCGTTGTCTGGTCACAGCAGCTGCTATGTGCCGCTCCAATTGCTCCTGGCTGCCATGCTGGCGGTGTCAAGGAGTCTGCCTTCTACCTTGTGTTGCAAACACAAGTCAATTGCACCAATTAATCTGGCGAGAGAGTGGAATGGAGATGGAGATTGTTTTGCATGAGTCAAAATAAACACAGAACCTTTCCCTGTAGCATTCAGACACATTACTGATAATGAATACAGGCTGGGGCATTTTTGACCATTTTAGTGGGATAAATGGGCACATTTAGGAGATGGAGATCACGTTGTGCATTACATTCTGGCAAGATATGAACAAAGCATGTTTAGACTTTGTGTCCCAAGCTTTTTTTCTGGCATTATCAAGTGCAGACAAAGTGAAGGGATGAAGACAGACTTTCAGAAAGACTTAGCTGCAGATGGAAAGGATCATATCTTCAAAGGAACAAAAATACAGTTTGGTTTGATGCAGCACTTTTACGAGAACTATGTGTTTCAAATCATCTTCCACATAAGAAGACGAAAAGAATCAAGCTCTGTAAAAATGAGATGAATTTAGGAGCTCTTGCTACAGAGAAACATTAAGTGGGTTGCTCTGCTCAGGTGGTGCAGCGGGCCTTAATTTTTCATTTGGCTGCATTTGCACTGGGCTGTGTACTGTCCCAAGGAAACCCAGGCCACTTGGACTTTGCCTATGTCAACTATCATAAGGTGGCCAGCTGCTGGTTTATTAGCCAGGGCATTCTGTTGACTGCTCTTGTTAAACTCCTGAACCTTTCTTGTAGAGAAATACTAGGCCTTGCAAAAATCTACGGTTGACAATGAACCTGAATTTTCTGATGGGCTGATGTGTAGAGCACAGAGCATGTGGCATCTGTGATAAATCAGCCTCCAGACATCGTTGTTATTTTTAATACTCTATATGGCATTCAAAATGCATGCATGGGGCTTGTGTGCCTGTAATAATCACAAAAGCAGAGTTGACCTTTGACTTTGAGGAAGTGTGTATATTTTGTGCATTGCGCTTTAGAGGGGTTGCTCTTGTTTCAGCTATTACTCATGTATTATTGAACTGAATGAAGACATTTGTCAGCAAGTTGAAATGTGATATTGTGGTCCTGCTGTTTATTTATTCACATTTAGCTTTTCCCCACCAGCATTTCCCAAAAAAGTTGCTAGCCACCACCAGTATTTCTGATGATTCTACTCATCTTTCAGAGCCACAGAAAATGTTTCTTGAACAGTAGAAAGACCATAAGTACAGTATTTCAACAGCCTTGTGTGGGACCTTCATGCTTTTTGAAACAGACTATTTCCTATCTACTGACTCATCTGCTGCATCCCTGTCCTCTGTTCTGTCCAAATCATCTGGTTTTCTGTCCTCCATGACAGGTTATCTCCCTCCCTCTTGTCTTGGTGTGTGTGTTCTCTCCAGGTCTCTTTGGGTTTCAAAGTGGCCTTGGTCCTTTCTCTTGGTTTCTCATGTTGTTGTACATGTTGCCACCTGTTCTCTGTACGTTTTACCATGGCTTACTGCAGCCCGCACATTGTTCAGGTCTGTGACATTTGCCATGTCCATGCCTCATTTTTGGGCACTATTTGTGTTATCATGTCTCTCACTGTCCCCCTTTCCTCTTTGAATGTCAGTGTGTCCATGTGCTTCACCGTAGGTTGCTGTAACTCTCGTGCTACACACATCTCCACAGTAAACCATGTAGTAAACACTTAGCATCCCCTCCATCCAGTTCCTGTCAAATCCTTTTCTTTTTTTGTTTCTTCACCTTTGATCATCATATTTGTGCAAAGTACCACGTACATGATAACCACGAAAACATGGATTGCCAGAGAATCTTGTCATTGGTGGGGAAGCGTTGTCTCGTAAATGACAGATTCGCTTGTCAATGGCAGGCAAAGTGTTAACAGAGCTGTGACACCATAAAATGTCATCATTATACGTAAATATAAAACTTAAATTCCTTTTATGTCCTTCTCCAAAGTATAAGATAACCACTGAACTCTGCTGAAGTACATTTACATATTACAATACATGTCCTTGAAAAAGCCTGCACTGATTAATGTTAATGTGGCAGGTACAGCTAATTTTCAGAGCATATCTCCGTGTTCTAAAATTATTCTAATCCATTGACACCCATCTCACTTCTTTGGCTGGGTTTGAAAAATTATAAATATTTCTGATAGAGAGATATGTGAAATAAAACTCCAATTCATGACCTTTGCTCTCTGTCTCTGCACTGAACTCTCCTGACTTTTGAAAAAAGGCCTGCTAGTTCCCTCAGCTGTTCCTAGGTTTCAGGCTATCTGATAAGCTGATCCAGCAGGCTCAATCTTGCCTTCCCTACTCTCTGACCTTTCTGCTCTCAATGTAATTGCCTTGGAGTTTGATGGACCAGTGTCTCTGAAGCAGATGATGTCTCACTGCCGCTTGCGATAACAGCTCGAAGCCCTTCCTCCCCAGCCACCACAGAACTCCTTTCAGAAGTCGGTGGCAAAGGAAGTAACCATCTGCTAAGGAAATAAAGTCTCGGTTGCTCAGCCCTGGTTTTCATTTCCACTTAGGGAATATTTTCAAGCTTTCCATCATGCACCTTTTAGCAGCACTTATGGTGCATGGTTACTTTATGTAGCCTTTTATAGGCGGGTTCAGCATAATACAGATGTCAAAATCTGTGTCCTTTATGCACTGATCAAAAACATAAGAAACCCTGCCATCCATCTTTAGAGCATGTTTTTGTGTTTTTGTGTCTGACGGAACCTCTGCCAAGCCAATGGATCCATTCCAGCCTTTTGTACCAAATGTACAATATTTCCATCTAAAACATACCGTCATGTCCATAATTGCATTTAAGTGACAAGATTGAGGCAATTAGCAAACCAGATAATGGGACAAAATAGAGGCTTATGAATTGGATCACATACGTGCTGATACAAAGCATATGCTGGCAGAGTAGCAAAAAGCCTAAAAATGTCTGCAAAGAGGGGAACGCATGTTTACAGTGCCGAACATGAACCAGCTTAGAACCAGATCACCTTCCCATTTGCTTTATAAATAAATAAAACATATCATTCCAAACATCCAAGGTTTCATCAACAAAAGTTGTGCAGGATTTGTCAGAAACCAGAAAGTTATGTTCAGATGGGCATTGGACAGAGACAGACAGGTTGATTGATGCACAGACGGTGTGTTTTGAGATGCACATGCATAAAGGAGTTCACCCTGTCTGGCTCCTGGGCTGCCCCTGAGCCACGGTGGTGACGGACATGAGGGTGCATGATAGATGAAGATGTATGACTGCAGATAGACCATCAGATTAGTGGTCTGGTACATCTGATGCTACGGTGTAATCAATCCCATTCATCCCCTCTCTGTCCACCACTTGACAGTTGGATCTGCTATCTCTGACTGTCCAGACCAAATGACAGCCAGACAAACACACTAAAGGACTCAGCAATTATAGAGCAGCACCATTATTTTCCCTTCTTTTCATGTAAGTCTTAACTCTGTTCCTCCAGTGCAGTAATCGAAGACAGCCTTTTAGGTTTTGCTGGTTTGTCACACATCTTTTGATGATTATTTCCTTCTGTTTTTTTTTTTTAAATGAAATGCAATACATTTAAGAGCTTCACATATCACCAGCATGCTTTAAAGTCTTGCCAGTTCTATTTTTCCCTGGTGGAGATGAGCTAATTGCAAATAGTGAAGTTATAATGTGCAGGACAGTACAGAGTTTGGATTTAGACACCAAAATGTGTGAGGCACATGTTGAAAGAAATGCTGTGCCAGGCATGATTGGAAAACAGGCCCAGCCATCCACATGAGTGAGCATGACAGAAGTGACACAGCACTTGTGTAGGCATCCTGATAAACACAAAATTAATTAAATTCGAAGATGGAAGCTTAACTGCCTGGTCTAAATACTTTTCTGTCACTTAAGAAATTTCCAGTGAGAGAAACAAACAATAAAATCAACCTCAAACTGTCTGTGAAAAGTTTTTTTTTCTTTTTTTTTCCCAGTATAAATCATTCTTTGAATCTCAGAATGGTTAACCATGTTGGTTACAGAGATTCTTTATCTTCTACAATTAAGATGTATGTTAATTTATAGTTATGTTGTTTCCATATGTTATTCACTCAAACAAGCCTGTACGCTACCAGTCAAAAGTTTGGGGCCACCCCAGATTTTTTCATGCACATGTCAAACTGGCCATTTTTTCATGCAAAGAAAAAACAATATCTATAAAAAAATACTTATAAGATTTATTATTATCCCCCACCGAGATTGACAGGCCTGGAAGGGGAAAATAGAAACAGTCCCTGTACGTTGGTTTTTACTTATATCCGTCCCGACATTTCTACTTACCGTATGTCTCTGCAACCCCTAAGCTGAGAGTGACCAAAATTCACACCTGGGTACTCCCACTAGGGGGAAGGGAGATTGTGGTGACCTGACCTAATTTGCATATTTAATTACGTCACAGGGTCATTAAATGAAAAAAAAATAATTTTGGGCTCTATAGACCTACGCTTTGGAGCTGGGGCTCTGAACTTTTATATGTACCTGCTACACCTTGGGGGACACCGTACAGTGTACCAAGTCACCTGACCTTGATGATCGGTTGGGTCTGAAAGTTATGCATTCCACTTACAAACCTTGCATATGTTCATTTGAGCAACCTTAGGGCCTTGAGTGACCAAATTTTACACAAGTGCTCCCACTGGGGGGGAGGGTTACCAAGGTGACATGACCTAATTTGCATATTTAATTAGGTCAGAGGGTCACTAAGTGCAAATAAATGTATTTTGAGCTCTGTAGACCTATGCTTAAAATCTAGATCTCTAATATGTGTACCTACTAAGGGTCCACTGGCAAGGGATTCACTGATTCATGGCCCTCTCATATAAAAATAACAAAGATAACACCAACTTTTGTTTTAATAAACCCAAACTTTGGCTTCTTCAAAATATTCTCCTTTTGCTTTCATCACTAAACAAATTCTGGGCATCCTAAGCAATAATGTGTCAAAGGATGTCCTTGGTGATGCACTCCAAGCAGTTCACAAACACTTAAATAGCTCAGTTGAAGTTTCACTTTTACTCAGAATAGTCAATGGTTGTCACTTAAACCTAAACTGATACCAAAAGGATAGAGTGATATACACTCATTTGCCAATTTAAAATTTAAATTGGGTATTGAAATGTCCCTTCCCCAATAAATAAATTTTAATCTTCCTTTGCCTGAAAAAAATGGCCAATTTAACATACGTATATATTAAAAAATCTGGGGTGGCCCCAAACATTTGACTGGTAGCGCCTGTTCAGTGATATAACAGGAAGTGATGTACAACTTCATGCTGCATAAATACCATTATGGATTTC
This sequence comes from Pseudamia nigra, assembly GCA_029823295.1. Lineage (NCBI taxonomy): Eukaryota > Metazoa > Chordata > Actinopteri > Kurtiformes > Apogonidae > Pseudamia > Pseudamia nigra. The sequence goes on along the minus strand of JAQQAE010002531.1, from coordinate 16,125 downwards.
TGTCATCAAAATATTCACTGTGTCAGCAATTCAAATGTACAAAGGCTGACAAAGTCATGTTTTTCAGGAGATAAATTGCTTCTGCCTTTCGAGAGATGTGAGAAATTCACTAAAACCATGTATGTGAGCTCAGCCAATTAGTGGCTGTTTTCCAGACTTGGGGCTATGCCTTTGACTCTGTTGTCAAAGTTGTAGTTGCAGAGTAGTACAGACCTACATCTGGCAGCCGTGACAGATAAAAGAAGAATAAAGCACTATTCCACCATCAGCACTAATGGGAATAAATGGCTTACCTGAGCCAGCTAAGAGCAAACCACATCATGTGAAGAGCACCCAAAGGTTCCCTGTCAATCTCAGGCCTTCAACAGGCCTTTCAGTGAAGAAAAGAATGTGTCAAAGTAAAGTAAAATGTTTATGTTATGAAACTAACTTTCTTTGCTAAGTTTGCAGAAATGGAAAGAAGAAAAGAGAAGCACCTTGTATGTGAGCCTACTCAGCTGGGGAGTTGCAATAAGAAGATACGTTTGACAGTGTGAGAGCAGCTTTGCATAGCTGTGGCTATGAGCCAGTCTTTCCTGGCATGACTTCTAGTGTATTTGGTCAAAGTGGGCAACATCTTTGTTTCAAATCATTCCTATTACCCGAAGTGAGATTAGCATGATGACCAGTGCTAATTACTAGCATGTGTAAGAGAAATTCAGTGATTTAAATCTGGCGATGCCATCCTAAGGTGATGACAATTCACAACATCTTGCAGTGTTTTGTGGTGTGGGAAAACTCCCTGCAAACAATTCTATCCATGACCCAAACTAAATGATTAGTTTCTTTTCCCTTAAGAAAAATTCCACCAAAGAACAAAAGCTGAAAAAGGAAGGGGTTGAAGAGCAATGAGAGAAACAGAAAAAATAACTGTTTCTATGATACATGCTCAATTTGCTGTTTCTTATTTGCTGCAGCAAACGCTTCTCCACCGATCAACTTTCATTTTTCTGTCTTTAGTTTTTTCTTTCATCAAATTCTGATCGATTAAATCTGTGAAAACTGCCTCAGACTAGACTTCCTCGAGTAGTAAGACATCTAAATGGAAGCCTGTTTTACACACACGGTGATACGATGAAGCAGTAAGGCCATAATTTTGATAAATAAATATATAAATTGTAACTATCATAAATTGGACAAAATGTCACTTGAAATTTTTACTCTAAACCAAACTGGAGGCTGAGTGCTCACAGACTCAGTTGCCACCCTTAGTTGAAACTACTTGCACCTCTTTGAGATAATGAACCCTTTTTACTTTCAAATTGTTGTGTTTTTCCATGCAAATGATGGCTTTAGCCTCAGCCAGCATCATTTGTTGAAAAAATAAGATGTGCCTTATTTTATTAGATTTCACTTTAAATAAATATATAGAGCTATAGAAACAAAGCTGTACAGATGTATGTGTTATACAATAATGTACAGAAATTGTTCAGAATAGATTAATTCAAGTTGAGTTGCCAATGTTGGTTGCTATCTAAGTTAAGTCTGTCAGGTAATAAGGACGCTGTACTACTTACTACTTTTGGGTTGCCAGTCGTAATAGCTAGTATGACTCATATAGCTTATGATTAACTGGAACGGTCCTGAATTATGTCTCATATAATGGAAATTAATGTCAGCTCATCAGTGTCATACGCTACCAAAAAAGTTGGTTCACTGTGTAAAAAGTAATGTTTTTTTTAATGCAAAACATTCAAAAAAACATATGGAAATTAACCCATAGTTTACTTTATTCAAAATAACAACATACCCAATCCCCAAACTGCGAAATGTAACTATTTTTGAATACTGTATTGCATGCACATTTTGCTGCAACAAATTCCAACTAGAAGAGATACAGTGAGCACAGACCTCCACCAAGGCATCCCTGTTTCTCTTCTTAGTAAAAACCTACAGTACCATTATCATTTGAACCTATGCTCATTTCCCCCATAATGTTATTGCACCAAAAGTAATACATTCGAACCTTGGGTTATGAGTACATGTACACATGAATTTTTGGGTTACGAGGAAGACATGGGGCAAAATTTTATCCTGTCTTGCGAGAAAAAAATCAAGTTGCGAGTAAAATAGTTCCCGAGGGGAGTGTGCGCTACTCACCCACCACCTGGAAATGTAGGCATGAAACTGTTCAGGCCAGCATTTTACATTACTTGAGAGTTTAGTAGAGTTTTTCCTTACCTTTTGTCTCCATCTTCCATAGTTCTCTGGATCCTGGCTTCAGCCTGTTTTCCTCATGTGGTCTTGACCTGCATTTCGTCCAGTTTGTACCTCTCCCTGTGACTGTTCCAATCAGCCTCTGTCTGTGCTTTGCTCCGTTCCATAGCTCCATATGGCTTCCGCATTCTGCCATCTCTTTTCTGCTTGTCCCTGTGTTAACTGTTACCTGTACTCGCCTTGTGTGTTCAGCACCTCGGTCCCAACCAGCTCTTCCCATAACAGAAACTCGTCTGCCCTAGGCTGTACAGTGGCTGTGGCTAAGAAATGTAGCAGCGTCTGTTCTCACGCATCTCCGTGCACATTACATAATGACGTCACACACCATTGTCACACTCACTTAAAGCAACAGGCTTGCCCTGTAACAGAAGTTTTCTTGGGTCTTGGAATAGATACAGTAAGTTAGTTTTACATGTATTCCTACTGCAAAACTGGTCCCGTCTCACGTGTTTTTGCGTCATGAGCATGATGCTGGAACAGATTAAATTCAGAACCCAAGGTTCCACTGTATTCTTAAATTTACTTGACCCTCATTATTGGATTCTTTGTCCATGAAAACCTACCATTAGCATTTGGAATCACGTATGTATGATTATTAGTTTAATAGCTATTCACAAAAAAAAAATTCATAACAATGGTTTTCTTCTGGATCTAGCTCTGTAAATGTTGAAGATATGTCAAATCTGTGGGTGCATTACTGAATCAGCAGACTTTCCACTACAATTTGGTGTCAGTTTCATGTCTATAGCTTTATTTGCTACCTTACAGTAGTTATTTTCCATAACGGTAAGAATAAGCATTCTCGATCACTATATCTGGAATATTGTCCATAACTGGCTCAAACTTTGTGATTTGATAGAATCTATTATGGTGTCATTTCATGCATTTTGGCAATTTTTTTTCTGGGTGTTATTTGTGGCGTTACAAAGACAAAGGTTGAATTTGGTCCTATCTGACAATGGTGAAGAATTCTTTAAAAATCTTCTCGATTCAGATGATGATCTGAATGATCTGTCCTGAAAAATTCATCCAAATCTCTTCACAACTTTTTCAGGTTATGTTGTGAACAAACAAACATAAATTAATAAACGCAGACAAAAACATAACCTCCTTGGCAGATGTAAAAATACTATAGTTTGGTCGTGGTCATATTTGTCCTCTCTTCTCTGTTTGCATTTGAAGACAGGCCAGTCTAGCACCCAGACTCTTTTGCTCTATGCTGTTGTAAAATGTTCAGAATGTGGCTGGACATGAAGCCCTCACCTGAAAAGACAAACATGGCTGCAAATGTTGCTCCAAAATCAGTATGTATTGTTCTACATTAATGTTGCCTTTATAATGGACACATCATTTTGAAAGGGTAATGAAATACAGTGGTACCCTGTCATACGAGTGCATCAACATATGACTTTTTTGTGATATGAGTAAGACGTTGGGCAAAAAATTTTACTGGTTCACGAGGAAAACCTCAGATTACAAGTAAAATATATCACGTACAAAATCACGTACAGTATGGCTTATTCTTTGATACAGCTTTAACTTGTACAGTATTTGTGGATTGTTCAGCGAGCCAGACAGATAGACAGAGGATTCTGGAAGGATTCTGGAAGGATTCAGGTTACGAATTTTTTCGTAGTGTGAAAGACTTCTGGGTCTATCTCGGCCGAGTCAAACGTCAACGTGAACTCCGTGCTGTGTATTTGCCTTTTTTCACCTAAAATACTATTTCGTTTTGTGTTTTTCATCATGGGACCTAAGAAAAATGGTGTCTCCGTCTCATCCTCCTCCTGTAAGTGTCTTTATAAATCAATAAATGTGCACGTATGGGTGTGTAATACATACTTTACGCATATGAGAGTTTTCGTGTGTCCAGAACAGATGGATTGGTTTTACATGTATTCCTATGGAAAAACTCGCTCCGACTAATGAATGATTCGCCCAATGAACATGACGCTAGAACGATTAAATTCGTTAGCCGGGGCACCACTGTATTTGTCAAATACTCCTCCAGTTGTTTTTGATTTGTGCCAATTTCTAGCCTTTTGTTGGCCCTTTTCCAACTTTTTTGAGATGTGTTTCTGCCATCAAAGTCAAAATGAGCTCATATTTTCCATGAAATGGTAAAATGTCTCAGTTTCAAAATCTGATGTAGTATTTATGTTCTATTGGGACTAAAATAAGATTTGCAAATCATTGTATTCTATTTTTATTTACATTTTATTTGCATCCCACCTTTTTTGGAATTGAGGTTATAATACTTAATTCCTTTCTAGCAGACGTTTTCACAAGCCATGTTTAAATAAAAACCACACTAGCACTATCTGCTTTTCAATTAACCCTACAAGCATTTAACTAACATTCCTAAATTAAAACACCCAAAACCATATTAAGGGGAAAAACCAAGCTAGTAGCATGGTGGGTCTTATTTACCAAATCATGTCAAGAAAATGAGCTGGTGTTGCTGGATTTCTATTAAACATACCCCACACCCTGCCCTCCAGCCTCCAGTTGTATGTTCTGCGTTAGCTTCAATGATCAAATCCACATGTGAGAAGAGTGAAAGAAATACAGAGAGACCAGACTGTGAGAAAAATGCAGGATAGAGAACAATGAGTGAACGATAAGAAACTGGTAGAAAGATACTGCCATGTGACTATGTGAGTGTCATTATGGAAGCGTGTGCAAGACAGAGGATGGGGAAAGTATGGGGGCAGAAGGGAGAGGCACGGATGTCCAAGAGGGCATGTCTGACTGAAATGTTAGAATAGAAAAAATGGAGTGAAGGGTGGAAAATGCTTGGCAGGAAAGAGAGGGAGCTAAATGACTGAGGTAAAATTCTCAGTGCCCTACCTTTTTTCAGCCATGAGACAGCTCTGATGTTGTCTTACCCATTTAAACCAGTCAAAAGAGAAATCAATCAAAACAACAGCAACTTTTCTGTGAACATTGTCTTTACATTGGGCAGTTGTATGGCTAGAGAAAATGAATGCAGCAGCACTGACATAAACCCAGTCACATATGCAGTTAGAGTTTGTTAATAATTACAAGACTCTACTGAAAAGAAAATTATAAATCTTCCAAGTGCACCAAGTTGCAGCAGTGACTATGTTTCATTGCACTTTAATATTCTGTTTTTTCCCTGTTTTTCAAAAAACCCAAAATAAGTTGTTTACATGGACAATGAAAATGAATCTTCCACTCATATTCTTGTCTGCATGAAGCTGTTCATGTTGTGATTATAAACAGACTTTTTCATATTTTTTCATTTGTGACAGATGTTCCACTGTGTGATCTCAGCCTCCCTGTTTCATTCCTTCAAACACAGTCCTGAAAACATCAAGTTTAAGATATTTGTTTCTGTCAATGAATGAAGAGAGAAGACATGCATATCCTCATAGGAAACTTGCTGGGTGCTGGATGAAGCAAACTAACAAATATAGTAGAACATTGTACTTTTGGTAAATATGGCATCCAGTATATTATCTTGGTGCATAATTTGCACTGATGAGTGGTGGGTATTTAAGATGTCCTCTGTGTATGTATAGAAGTATGAAGAAGACCAGTGTGCTCAAAACATCACTCATATTAAACCAGCAGTTTTGTTTTTTACATCCATATGTGACCATTTCTTGACTGTGTAAGATTCAAATGTTGTTAATTTATGTAATTCATGTCTGAGCTTAACTTAATTCATACAGTTTCTGCATTTAATTCATAAAATACACAGTCCTCAGAAAACAATGACAAAAATACCTACTGTGCAAACATGAGCAAGACTTTTTCCCTTTTTTGGCCTTTATTTTACCAGGTAAAATCAATTGAGAACATCTTCTCATTTACAATGATGACCTGTACCTGCCTCTTTTGCTTTGTGAAAATGTATTTTCCAAGAACTTATTTTGTTGTGGAAAAAAGTTTTTGAAAAATATATTTTGTTTTCGAAAAATATATTTTGTTGTAGCAAAAATTATTTTGTTTTAAGAAATGTGTTTTGTTTTAGAAAAATGTTTTTTTGTTTTGGGAATCTATACCACTGTAATTTACATATTTGTTTTTTTGTATATTTTATTTATATACTTACACATTTCCTGTAGGTTTACAGCACAAACAGAACTGGTGAATTTGCTTTTGTGTTTCCATATATTTGCCTTAATCTTTCCTTGATTCTTATTGGCCAAGCATAATCACAGTAGAAATTCAGAGTCAGAAAGAGTTGTAACATGCCCGAAGCTGCACAATAGAGTTTGACTGCTCTCAAATTGTTTTGTGTGTCCACTTCTATCAAGTAATCCACCACCATCTACTGAACCTGTACATTACAACAGTTCAAATCTGACCAAAACTGTGGAATTGGCCTTGGAGTGTTCATCTGTACCAGACAAGGACCTTGTCTGTACTGCAGCTTATTTCAACCTACTGATGCATTTCCTGAATATACGGCACATATTCAAATAACTAGAAGTATAATGGCCTGTTCCACATATCTTATTCAGAAGAAACTCCATTTCAAAAAAGGCCTAAAGAGAATGGCTACATGATGAAATACGCACATTCAGACCTTTGGCCATTCAAACTGTAAACATACAGCAGAAAGAAAAGCAGTGAGAAAAACTTTAAATGAGTGGTTTGAAATAAACCTATAGTTCTAAGATAGATTAGCATAACATTCTGATAGGAAATGTGTTTTTGTTTTATTAAATTCCCATGTAGCTGTAAAATGCTCTCAAGGAAAACCCATTTAATTTTATTAGTTAGAGCTGAGCACTAGTTAAAAGCTCAGTTACAGAGATTTTTTTTTAAACCTAAACCACAAGGACTGTGGTTAAAACAGTCACAGAGTCAGTTTAAATATGACTTGAATCAAATTGCACAAAGACATCATGATGAGAAAATCAAATTATCTGGTACTGGGCTTGGTTCACTGAAAATGCACATTCTTTATGAACTTCACATATCACTCATAGAGTTCCTTGTATCAGTTTGTTCATTCTGATAGGTGATACTAGAGTCATTGTTTACACTGAGACATTTTTATACACCCATGAATGAAATCCAACTCTGCAGCTGGACATTTAGTCTTTTTTTGGTAATTTCTGAAAGGTACAAATGAGTACAGTGTTTGGTTTTTGATAAGCAGTCTCTTGCTTATCATGTCCTTTTTCCTGGAAGACCGAGATACACTTTAAATGATGGATCACAGTTAATTTAAGTTTAAGAGTCTTAGCCACCCGACTCCGTTCTCACATGTACCCAAGATTAATGATAACTCACCCACCTCTGTGTAAGGAATCACAATTTGTCAAAGGGTTTACGCTCCACTAATTTACTGATAATGTTATCTGGGCTAGTATGAATGAACTGTATCCAATCTAGCATTTATAACACAGCGTGCAGTGCCCAATCTAGCCTTTTATGAGAATAATACAAACAGTTTTATGCAGTTAGAATACAAAAAAAACTTATTTTGTTCGTTCTGCCTCACAACAGACCAAACATGGTTTGAAAGCTGTGCTTTACAAACTGTTTCAGCTTGAGTCTCAAAAATATCATATGTCTCAGCAGAATCCAAATTTAAGCTGCAAAAATACATAATGATTTTCCACTTGATTGACCAATTGATCAGGTTTTGAGGGTGAATTGGATTTGTCTGGTTAAAGTAACTTTTTTTTTAATTCGTAGAGACATATGGGCCATTTTCATCATTTTTACTTTTAACTCCACAAATGATACCCAGAAGTAGAAAGCACTTGGAAAGTGCTCAAATCCGCCAAGGCAGCTCAGTTCCCTCTATTGGATGCATTCTGTCACCGCTACTGCCTTGCGAATGCCAGTAGATCAGATGTTAAACCAAGTCAAGTGCAAGTCACAACTTCAACTTTGTGTGTATGTTCCAAAAAAATAATTCACTTGATTTTGGGGGTTATCCAGGGCACTGTTTGAATTTTTTTAAGGACTCTTGACCATTGCGAGACACATCCATTTTCAGAATATTGCCGAGACCCAGATCAAACTATATGGTCTAGAAGAAACAGTAATGATGTCCTATATTTTTTTTGTTATTTTTTCTGGCAAATGTTGACAGTGCCCCTATCTTGCAAGGGTGAAGAATACATAATAAATTCCTAAATGCAGACGGTGATCCAGATCGTTCCCAAAATTTGTTTAATAGTTTCTTGACCTATCCTGAAAATTTCATCAAACTTCTTGAGTTATGTTAACATTTTGAGTTATGTTAACCTCACGCTGATGAAAGTGTACAATTATTAGTGGTTTATCCAGAATTTGTCCATCGGGGGAAACTGAACTTCATTAGTGGACTCTCTCCTAACTGAGTGCTCTCTAGTTTTCATCTGGTTATGACTTTCATGATCTACAACTTTCCCTTGCATTTCACATGGATTTGTTGAGATGATCAGTAGGGCTTCCAAAGATCACTCTTTTTCTGTATTAATTAGTGATTTCACATAATTATTCTTATTTAATCAGACATTTGACAACCTAATAAACATCCCCATGACCCATTTTAGGTTTAGGTGGAAAAGACAGATTTCTTCCTCTTTCATTGGTTACATTTTTTCAAAGTGCCATAAACCATCTTTACAACTGCCTGGTGATAGAAATTCCTCATCTTCTGTGCCTCATGAAAATGACCTTTAAGGTGTTGAGATTGTGCCGCAGAGTCTGGATCACTCAGAGCTAATCCATCTGAGAGTCATCTGTACTTTTCTCTCACTCACCTTTGACCTTTCTCAAGCTCCCGGGTCCCAAAACTATTGCTGGTAAAGAACTGAGGAGCAGAAGGAGGGGGAAGACAGACGTAGTAGTGTTTTCCTTTGGATGTTTCCTGAATGTTCATAAACGTTTCCAATCCTCAGTGTCTCATAGGGTTTTTCAGCAAACACTTGAGGACAAGCATACTATTTGTTTCTCGCTGACCGCTGTAAGAGAAACAGGCGATCCTTAACCAAACTAATAGCTACCAGAGGGGCTGTCAAATACTGTGAGAAACACTGAGTCTAACCCCAGTAGCTTAACATCACAGGAAGCAGGGACATTATTTAATTTGTCACATCTTCATTCTAATATGGTTTTCCAGCCCATTCTCAATGCAGTGTGTACAAATGCTAAGGGTGTTTTACTTTTAAAGAATTGTGCAATATACAGTAGATGGTATGTTTTCACCAGTTGGTTTGTTTGTTTGTCTGCAGGATTATGCAAAATCTAATGACCCCAGTTCCACAAAATTTGGTGGAAGGGTAGAGCATGGGCTGTTGTGCACTAGCAAATAGGGTAAGAGATTGGAATCTAGAGGTCTGCCCTGTACTGAGTCTCCTTGTAGATTTTTTTTTTTTTTTTGCCATGCAGTAAATATGCTTTATAATTACGAAGGTTAAGGGGGACACAAATTGAGGTAGGGTTGCTAACGCTTTCCCCGCCACGATTTCACAAAAAAGGCTGTAGCAACCCCCAGTAATTTTGTATATTTTGACTCACCTTTCAAGACCTGCAGAAAATGTTTCTTTAAGATCAGAATGACAGTGAATATAGCAAAAGAAATAACCGACCTTCAGCTTTCAGTAACAGGAATCCAATTTCCTTTAGCTTTAATTTTCTTCTTATATCCACGCTTGAATATTGGTCATTTTCATAAAGAGACTCATAAAAACTGAGAAAAATGCATTTTTGTCAAAGACCTCCAATATTTTTTTGTATTGCATGTTGAAAGACCTGTGGTACAAAATAGGATGAAAGCTGCTTGTGATTTCAAATGCACTTCTCTTGTCATAGAATTTTAATATGTTTGAATTTGGTCTTAGAGGACTGGGCACTAGGAAACTGAAACCCCAGTTGACCCACCACACAGAGCTTTTAAATGTTTTTAGAGGGTGGCTTTAGTTCGGGGAAAACGGGGACAGGAACATAATTGAGTGGTAAGCATAGCTGAATAGTTAGCAATAGTCCCATGTGCTCTTAAATTAAGACCCACTTTGACACTTTAGAGGGAGCTTGGGCCAGTTGTGTGAGATGAAATAATGTCTAGTGCCAGAGCAGGCAGGAAAGGGGAGCGGGGAAGTTGGTATGTGGAGGTTAGGGAGAGTGGCTGATGATGGCTTGAGTTGAGACAGCCAACACACCCCCTCTACACCCTCGACCCTTCCTGTGTGCTCTGTATGGGGAAGGAAAGCGGAGCAGATTTGGGGAAGTATTGGTAAGAGCTAGGCAAAAGGAGGGGCTGGAGAATTTAAAGCTCAAAGAGTTAGAGGACAAGGTCTCCATTTAGTGCAGCCCCGAAAACAGCTGTTTCTAAATGTTCCCCCTACAGTAAGCCCTGGGGACAATGCCCTATGTGCCCCCAACAAGCCCTGCTGCTCTCACTACCACACCATCCCCCTTCCAGACATGTAAAACCTCGTTTTCCACTTTTATATATTTTAGAAGTTTGTCCAAAAACATATCATTCACACCTTGTGGGCTCACCACAGTCCTCACAGTGTAAACGTTCTTAAACCATTTCTGTTTACTTGCAGACTTTCTTTAAACCTGTCCATCACTGCGCAAAATGTGAATTCCAGCTGATCGGGCTGAAGAAAACTGACTGTGGACCACCCCTGTACTACTCAGCTCTCTTCCTGAGCACCAGTGTCTCACACAAATAAACCAACACAGATTTAATGACAACCGGTCTCCGGATCTTTTTCCCTTATCGATGGATCAAACACTTATGTCGTACAGATGTGAGGCTGTATGAAAATGTGTAAGTGCCTCAGCAAAAAGCAAGACCAATATGAAGTGATAATCAATTACAGCCAAAGTAAACTTTATACCATGAAGTAATACTCTGAGAATTCATTAAATGTTGAATTTAGGCAGGCTCATCACCCCTGAGAAGTGGACACATGCATGTAGATAATCATGAGAATTTTGGTGCATGCACTATATCTCAGAGATAAAAAGTTACAATGATTAATTTCAGGCTCTTTTTCTCTTACTCTTTTCCAACAGCTGTTTATTTTCAGGCACAGTTTACAATTCAAGGAGAATTGAGGTCCTCTAACATAAACCAGGGACTTTAATAAAGATGGATGCTTGCTTTTATATCCGTCAATGCTGATGATTTTTTGTGTTGATCCTGTCTCGCCCCCAGGGATACGTACAATGTACATTTCACCACATCTTTGAGACAAACTCTGCAAAGTTAAGCTGAATCGCTGACACCCTCCAAACTGTTTACATAACTTAATCATCACCCTGGCTGATGTGACATGTAAAGTTTGTGTTGCTAAGACTGAGTTGTATTATTACTTCCTCAGCGGTGTAAAGAGTGGGCCCATTAGAAAGAGGCTCCATTCACTAGCAGTCGTAATCCTACCACTGGAAACTCTGGTTTTGAGTCTCTCAATGTCACATAGTCTGAGAGGATCATACTCCAGACAATAAATGTATTATTCACTGTGGACTACATTTGCAATTCTATTTCATTTTGAATGTAAAATGTAATCAGTACCTCTCAATAGTGAATGTAGCAGCCAATTTCCTAAGGTTAAAGTTGACATTTCAAATTCCAAATAAGCTCAAGGTTGCTCAATGGTAAACAGATGTTAGTTGTATGAACTTTTGGAATGCTGTTCATTTATGCAGATATGACTTGAAAATCTACATATTAATAAAACAAGCACTGCTAAATTTCAACAATTGCACCGACCTAATTGTTATGAATCAAAGAAAACATGATAATTATGCCAAAGCAGATTTTGTTTGATGTTTGTAGCACACATTCAGAAGTACTTAAGGTATTTCCTCATCCCACCAGTTAAATGTCTGCTTCTCAGGTTCAAGTGGAGCTTTAAACGATGCTTGTGCATAATTTAACTCCCCAAACCACATATCAATATGGTAACTGCATGTTTATGTCGGAAGCAATTAGCCTTGAAATAGTTTGAGGTGGCCAGTGACAGAAGCAAAGCATGTAATTGAAGCAGTGGGAAAGGTGATTTACAGTGGTCAAGACTGCCTCTGCCCATATAGGAAGTGAATACTGTGTTAAGGTCAGCAAGCCACGTGGCAACTACTAGATTTAGCTTATGAAACATGAGTCAGTGTTGTGTGTGTAAATGTTTGTAATAGAGTGCCAATTAAATCCAATTGTGACACCTCCAATAGTAGCAATTAATAACGGTGCAAACTCAGAGGCTGAGCGGTGGTCCTTGCGAGTACGTAAATAAAAGTGTGTATTTTCACCTGCATTATATGAGTGATATGTGAATAAAAAATGGTTTTAATGTGTCAACACCCTCAGGGGCTTTTACAAACATTTTAGATGGCAACTAAGCCAAAGTCACAAAATCATGACTTTGGTTTCTGACATGTTTTCAAGTGTGTTTATGAGTATCAGTACAATAAATGAGGTTATAGTTAAAATACGTTCAAACTAAATAAACACTTTTTTTTTTCCTAAAAAAAATAATATTTCAGCAAAAGTCAGTGAAGTTGACCATATAGTAAAGCTCATGTGGTGGAGCAATCAAGCCACACACAATTATAATGTCTGAACGTATCATTTTTCTTCAGTTTTAACCTCATTACAAGCATAGTCTCTGCTGTCTGAGACCATTTCGGGGCAGACCTGGTGTTGTAGGCACACATCGTCAACAGTGGTGGTGTGTAGTGAAGCTTTCCAGATTCTGACTGACTGCTGACACATACACGCACACTCACAGACACACACTTAATCACACTACCACAACATCAGACCGTTCACCGTCACACATGTACACTAATTTTTACACACATTACCCAGGCCACACAGGCACACACCCAGACACCCACGTCAAACTGTGCCAACAGCGATGGAAGTATGGAGCAGATTTTCAAGGCACTTACAGTTTCCTCAAGGAGAAATCCATTTCAAATGCTCCCAAGCTCATTGATTTTGAAAAACGAGCCAAGACAGCAGTTGTGTTTTCTTTATCAGTAAATGATAAAATCACTCCAACTTTGAATCAATTCACATACCATGTATCCAAGGCCAAAGGAGAGGATCAGATGCTGGTTGAAAGAAAAGTGTGCCAAAGGCAGGCTGGGGGTAGAGCTGTGTGTGAATACAATTAGTTATTAATGCAGAGGCAAGATAGCACTAGCCTTTCACTTTGGTAATTGAATCCCAGAGAAAAGCTAATTGGTTTCCAAATGAAGCATTAAGAAACAAAACCAAGGACTTGTGATGACAAAGGAGAGTGTGTCCAGTCTCTCTGAGTGCAGAGGTACAGAAGAAGTGATTTAAAAAGACAAGATTGAAAGAAAATTGCCACTTTTAAAACACCCTTTGTACTGAATATTAAAAGTCTAATACTCAAAAGTGCTACATTATACTGATGGTGCTGATACAGAAAAAAATAGAAAACATACTCATGAGCCTATTTCTTCGTAGAGTTTGCATGACTAAAGATAGTAGGCCAAATAAAATTCTTTGAAGCCTCACGACATAGAGAGAATAAAACCAAAAAAGAAGCCCATCTGTCCAGCAGTCTTGGTTGTGAGCTGTCCTTCACTAACCAACTATGTCTGCGGATACCCAGGCGTTTGATCCTGACACAGGAGTTTACAAAGTCAGCAGCGTGTGTGGGCCACAGCTTGGCTATACATAGACAGACACACACACACACACTTGCACACATATCAACAAAAGCCAGTGTCTGCAGCCACCAGGGCACCTTTCCACAGTAACTGCACAGCACCGGCTCTTAAACCGTGGCTGGTAGCACAGTCAAGGAGCTGTTGGACTTTAAAAGCTATGTCAAGTTTCCGAGCGAGTCTGGTATATGAGGTGTGTTTGGTGTGTTTATCATTTTACTTCCAGTTGGTGAGTGCTAATCACTTTAAACTCTATGCTCACTTGAAATGCTTTTGTAATGCAAGTATATTACACTCAGTGCAGTTAATAGAAGAAATTTTATCAATGAATTATAAAAAGTCTCATATCTTAACACTAATAAATATCAGTAGCACTTAGAGTATATGTGTCTTTAAAGAGCTTCTACAAGGGTGTTGATAGAATAAGGTATGTTGAATTGATTTTTCCAAGGTTTTCTGAGAGCCTCTTTGTAACCTTGCCACATATGTGCTAATTTTGTTGAAAAGTGTTGTATCCGCCTAGCCAATCAGAGCATTTTCTGAGAAAATGCTCTGATTGGTTGATTCCTAAAGTGACCTCAGATCAGATACTGACAAAAGGGCAGAATACACACACACAATAATAACATTTTATGAACATGAAAAAAAAAAGTCAGAAATATAGGCAGTTGTTCTTGAGGGCAGGGCTAATTTTAGGCTAACTATGAGTAGTTCTAACTTTTGATGCTTTTATTTTATTATTTTTTATTTAGAAATATGGTGGTTTTAGGGGGAGGGACTAAAAACATTTATGTGAACTATGATTGCATTAAGTTGTGATGTCACAAATCACAACAGTCCATCATGGCTTATGTTTCCTGTTTGTCTTGTTGTGTGGATTTCCTGGTAGCACTGAGCAAGTTCATATTTTGCCAGCTTTTATGAGTTTATGTATACCTCAAAACCCAAAAAATATACCTTTTCACAATATGTGACCTTTAAAATAATAAATAAAGAAATGCTGAATAATTTCAATATTTTTGCATTTCAAACTTGTCACCTCACTGAAAAAAGTTTCAACCTCCCAGCCTTATCTGAATTTCACCACTGATATTTCAAAGGGACTCTGTAAAGCCACTTGCATGACTTAGTCCAGATTCATCAGAGATTTTTGCTATTATCTGAGACAGACATGATTTTCCAAAGGGGGATAAGCAAGAAACGTGTTGGTCGTACAGTAACTGTTCCTTTTTCATCTTTATGTGTGGTGTTACTCATGGAGGATCAGCGACATCAGACAGGACACACATCCACATGCTGAAACGATAAGAAGTGAACCACTCTGACATCAAAGTGCTGGGGTTTGTGGTTTATTGAATTGTCACAAAGCAGAGTAGGTTGTTTTTAATAGTAAACCCTGAACCAGGTTAGACAAACAAGTGCAGCAAAAGTACCATTTACATCCTAAGACACAAATCCTTATATAGTCATTATTTATTTTTTCAGGTCATCCTGACAGAGTTATAAAGTGCTTCTTGGTATTTCAAGTATCCAAACATAGCCTGGTCAGGGACATGTTCCCTTGTCAGCAAGCACTCCACATCACCTCTTCAATTCAGCTTTTGCAGAGAAACACACCAGGCTGATGAAAGCCTGTGGCACCTGTTGCTAGCTCTCGATTGCAGCAAGGCCTGGTGGAAGAGCTGTCAACTGACTCCTCTGGGACTCTGAGGGATAGGGTGGGAGCGCAACGGTTCAGTAAGTGTGACTGGCTGGAGACGAGGGGTTGACGAGGGGCTGCACCTCTAGCCATCACCAGTGCTCTGTGCCCATGCCCATCCTTCATTTGAGAAAAAAGCATTTTTTGCTTGACTCAACAGCCCATTCTCCCCTGCTGCCTGAGCTTTCATTTTACCTTTTGACAGTTGTTATGGCCCAGCACCATACTGTCGTCTTCCTGCACCTGTGACTGACCACACTAAGCAGCTCCTCCTGATTTCAATAAAACATGGGCTCTACCTGACCACAGGGGTATAGGCTCTGAGTGCCAGAATTGTTGGGTGATATATACTCTCTGTTGTCTCTATCTAATTTTAACATGTTTTGACCTTTGTTCTTGCAGCATTTTTTTAATAAAGGTAATGCTCCTTTTCCACTGCTGGTATTGTCTCAGTGTAACAGGACTGTAGCGGCTCTAAGACGATGCTCAGAACTTCCCCCTCTCTTCCTGGTAAACATCACATTCCAACGAATGTGATT
>JAQQAE010002530.1:0-22105 GCA_029823295.1 Pseudamia nigra | reverse complement strand
ACACACACACACACACACACACACACACACACACACACACACACACACACACACACACACACACACACACACACAAAAACACAGTGCTGCCCAAGCCATGGTACCAAGTAAGCACATGCTTGAGTTCTCTCCAAACATTGGTACGTGTTCATGCAGTGACTGACACACACACAGTAGACTGTTCATGTGAGTGTAAGTGTAAGCATTACAATTTGTGTTATACATATTTATGATTTTTGTGCATAACAGAGGATCACCTTTAAACTTCTTTCTGCTCCAAAACTGTCTGTTTGTGTATGTATGTGCAAGTGTATGTGTGTTTACAGAATATGCATATGAGTGTGTAGGAGCAGGATGACTCATGCAAACTTGAACCAAGTCCCACATTTTCTGGACAAAATATCACAACAACAATGCACTCAGAGAAATCTGCACATGGTATAAACCGTTTAAACCCTGTTTGTGTATGTGTGTGTGGAGTGTAACTGTCCACCCAATTAAAACAATCAAGTCAAGTGCAAACCGCCCACTGTGCTGCTGTATATTGATAAGGCTCACAGAGCAGCCTGCCAACCTGCACCACTGTGGCAAACTACTCTGACCCCTGCATCCACTCTCACAACCAACACCAACCAGAACTGTGGTGTCAACACTTTACACCACTCCACTCCCCCGCAGTCAACATACAGTGTACACGCGTGCTAGATGCAAACAGAGGTGTGACAGTATGACAAGTATTGCCTTCCATCCAGAATGATTGAGGTGACAACAAAAAAAAAGAACCAATGGCTCATTAGACAGATAAAAACGTCCTGAAGCCCTGAGGGTGAAAGAGAACGGGGTGGAAACAAGAAATGAAAAAGAAGAGAGTGAAAAAGACTTGAGAGACGACAAATCATAACAGCTGTAACTCAATTCCGAGGCCCTGCCATAGACAGATTTCTTCATCTCCTTCCCTCTCTCTCTTCATCTTTTCACCTCCCTGTCTTTCTCTCCTTGGGCCTGGCTCCTTGGTAATTTTTTCCCGCCAACCGATAAGCCATTATGTGGCAGTAATATGGCTGCTAATGGATGCAGCGACCTGGGAGGAAGAACGCGGCACGCCATTAGCCCAAATGCTATGCAAAGCTATCATGAGGCACTTTTAAAATTATCCTAACTTAGTGTGAATGCATGATGTGTGTTCATCTGTGTGTGTGTGAACAGTGGGCTCTTTAAGTAGGACTAATGTGTGATTCTTTTGAAAACTTTAGTTGATGCACAAAGTACTTCAGTCATGATTGCTAATGAATAAAATCAAGTTTTACCACCGGGTCAGAAGTTTCACACATCTACACTTCTTCACTTTGATTGTAACTATTTGTATTTCTGTTGTCTTCTCTTTGTACAGGGATTCACAAAGATGTAAAAAATAATCTGCAATATGAACAAAAATCAGCAACAAATGAACAAAGTCATCAATAAATTACAAATAAATCAAGGAAATTAACAAAAGTTAGAAAAAAGCTAAATCTACAAATTAATAAACAAAATGAAAAAAATAACCGCATTAATGCTAACATGTTGCCTGCTAAAACTTGTGTCATATGTCATGTAAAGGGTTTGAATAATTTTTGTGGCTCTTCTTTTTTTAATTTCTGTCCAAAAATGGCTCTTTAGATTGTAAAGGTTGCAGACCCCTGCCTTAAACCAAATCATACTGCTCTTAGGTCCCAACATACCCAGGATTTAATTACCTTTATGAAATAGTGTCGGGACAGAGGGGAACTTATTTTAGTACCACATGACAGGGAAGTCATGACATTAAAACAGATGGAAACCTGCAAAAGAAACCCATGCAGAATGTGTGGCATGCAGTGGCACCTTGGAAGTTATTATCGTTGTACTTTGGAAGCAATATCATGCAAATAGCTGAAGGGGAGGAGCCTGAGAACTGAAATCGTCTTACTATTTACTCCACTTAACTACTTCATATGAGTCAGGCGATATACAGTACTGAGTGGCTTGCCCATTAATGGTTGAGTTAATGGCATGACTCTTTTATGCACGAGAAAGGCACCATGCCCCAAATTGCTTGTCATGTGTGAACAATAAGTTTCGGACAAAAGCATCTGGGCAGAGGACAATGGCCATGAATGCCCCTCCACTGCCCCAGATTGAACAAATAAAGCATATACAAAAAGGAATAAAACTTCAGAATGAATATTGGTTCATATATTTAAAAGTAAAAACACTGGAAGTCTTATGTCATGCACTACATAAAAGCTTAGAGAGGAGAAGGAAACAAGGGCAGGAGAATAATATTGTAATTAATGTCTGTCACCTTAAACTCTGGATAGTTCAGCTTAATTCATTAAGACTGTAGCTGCCAGATGGTTACATTTAAACAGAGGCATTGAAGATTTATTTTTGTCACATTTCAGCAGAGGTGGATAGAACTTAACTACATTTACTCCTTTACATGTACTTGAGTAGTTTTTTTCAGAAAAATGTACTCCAGAGAGTAGTTGTTTTACAGAATTCTTTTTACTTTTCCTCAGTTACATTTGTGATGAAAAAAAACTTTTCCTCAGTTCCATTTTGCTCCACCTCAGTGAGTAGGAAAAAAGGTTGAAATATAAAAAACCCAAAATAATCAAATGCATTAAAATGAACTAATGAATCAGGTAAATTATCAAAATCAATACATTAAGCAATTAAATGAGCAAAAGTAAAATAAGCAAAAAGGCAAAAAAACACAAAACAAAATAACCAACAAAACTGAACAAAATAGGCAAAAATTATCAAAGTCATCATGGAAATGAACAAAAATAAGAAAATGTGTGTTTGAACACAATATATTATGCTCCTGTGCTTCAACCTACTCACTACTCAAGTATTTTTTTCTGAGATACTCTCAGTTGTACTGTCTTGTAGATCTATTGCAGGTTAGTCAGTTCATGACAAACATGACACTGAGTCCAAACAGCCTTAAGTACACACACAAAACCCCAAAGAAGCCAACACTTTTTCACAAAAAATGCACCCCCTTCCTTAACATAAAAACATGTCTTTAAACATACAAAAATTATTATTAACCCAAGGTCACAGTTGTTTGTTTAAGATGGACTGCTGAACTTTGTAACAATTTCACTGGTATTTTTTATGGGGCATATGGGTTCAGGCAGCCCTTATACATAATGAAATAATTAAAATAATTAGAATGTACTCAGTCCATAGAGAAACAACAATTAAAACTCAATAACAATTAATTATAACCACCAAACCTTACTTGGTGCACACAGAAACATTCTCAAGAAGTAGAGCTCATAAAGAATCCATTAAAAACAAGATGTTTTCACTGAGCAGAAGGGATATTGTTTCTTAATTTCCAGTGTGCTACGTTTATCTAGAGATGGGGTTTTTATTGCAGCCCAACAAAAGAGAGCTTCACAATCACAGACACATGGCTGAACAAGAGGATTTTATCCATCCTGGAGGTCACAAGTCGCAGGGACCTCAATCACATAGTTGGCACACTAACACACGCGGTCACAAATACGTCCACACACAGAGAAACACAAACACATAAACAGAGAGACAGAGAGGGAGGATTTGTTTAATCATTTGGCCAAGTCTGACAGATGGCCGTACACTTCCAAAAGAGCAGTGTGACTGGGAAAATGGGCCATTAGTGACCCTCGCGTGGCGTGTCTGTGTGTACACTTAGGCATGTATGACAGTGTTACAAAAGCAAATGTTACGCAAGTATTGTTTCAGTCCTGCTGTAACCCACTGCCAAGTTCTGATAGTAATCAGGCTGGCAGCACAGTAAACAGCTGAAGTGGACTGAACAAAGGCATCAGGAGAAAAACATTTACACCTCAGTGCCACCGTCCTCTCTCTTTTTCCTTTCCAGCCAAAACCCTTTTTGCTGTTTGTTTTTCTCCTTCATTCTGCATTATTTTCCTTCTTGTTTTCCATTAGACAAGCCATTGCTTTTTCCTTCATGTCATGTAACATCTAAACACTGCTCCAAATTTTCAAGCTTCTCCTTTCTAACTTGTTTTCCTTTCTTCCAGGCTTATCTTTTCTCCCCTTTCCATCCATCCCTTTTCTTCAGCTGTCATTAAATTTACTTAAATACTCCATGACAATGTTGATATGGTCCAACATTTTCGAAGACTGGGGAAAACCGTCTGACATTTTTCAGAAGGAGAAAAAAATACTGTTTAAACTTTATGAAAGCCCTGCATAACAGGTTGTTCGACATGTGCAAATGGTACAGTGCAAACCTATTCAAAAAGCTGAAAGAAATGATGTGTAGTTTAAAAAGTTTACCACAAAATTCTACTTAGTTGCAAACAAGAAAAATGGCACAAATGGTTCTGGCCTCTTCACACTGTGAAGCAAT
This sequence comes from Pseudamia nigra, assembly GCA_029823295.1. Lineage (NCBI taxonomy): Eukaryota > Metazoa > Chordata > Actinopteri > Kurtiformes > Apogonidae > Pseudamia > Pseudamia nigra. Next base: position 17,712 of record JAQQAE010002530.1, on the reverse strand, counting down.
AAGCAACAGGTTTATTAATTAGAGTTTTCTATATGTACACAGAATATGAGCTTAATATTAATTTTTGTTAGTCATGTAAACAGCTTATAAGGAATATTATCTTTTTCAGAAAAACAAAAAAATGTTAATGAATGTAGTGAATAAAATGCTTTTTTCTCATGCAATGATTGGCTTCTACGTACAATATGAGCACAATTACCCACATATGATAATTGCACGTGCATGCATAAAGCAAGTACTTCCAGAGCACTGGGACTTTGTAACATAATTAACACACTGTTGAACTGGTCTTTACATAAGAGGAGGGCTCAATTACATACACATGGAGAAAAGGAACATGCACACACACACGCATACAAGGGCCCAAACAAATATAATGCTCGTTGGCACACACACACACTCTCTGGCGGGTGTCCAGGCTGATTCTTGTTGCTTGTGTCTATAAAGCCCTCAGCACCGTATCGACAACTGTAATAACTGTGGCTGGCAGGAGAGAGCAGATTACAGCAGCAATCACAGGCCCAGCACACACATACGTAGACACACACACACACTCACACACAATCTTCTCTCTCTGTCTGAAAAGCTACAGACACATTTCCTACAAAGCAGTGGTATTGTAGCAGTGGACAGTTGAATGGTAACGGTGTCTGTGGTTCATCATGACAAAAAAACAACACAACCTGAGAAACTCTCAGCCAACCAAGTCAATTAAATATTGCTATTGTAATTTTCTGGAAACCCTCAAGTAATGTCAACATTTCTGAACCGAAAATATGTTTAAGTTTCTAGATAAATGATCATCATGATGTCTTACAGTAACTGCTCCTTTCAGTTGATAACATATCTCTATACTCTACTATACTGTACTGTACTGTACTATACCATACTATACTATACTATACAGTACTTCTAATTGTGTACATTTTTTAGTACCTGATTGACCTATCAGTGATAGGAGCACAGTGCACTCCTGATCTGGCTATTGTTCACATTTGCGCTTTATATACAAAAAAAACTATATTGTTCTATACTCTACTATACTCTACTATACTATATGGACACTATACTACACTAGACTATACTACTATTCTATTCTATTGTATTGTATTCTATACTATACTATAATATACTAAACTACACCAAATTATACTATACTACCCTACACTACACCATTTCATACTATGTACTATACGATAGTGTTATATACCATGGCATACTATACTATATTGTACCATTCACTACACTACACTATACAGCAAACTATTTTTTAATCTATTAGTTGTATGTAGAGGCTAGATTGAGATGGTTTGGACATGTACAGAGGAGGGATAATGAATATATCGGTAGTAGGATGCTGAGGTTGGAACTGCCAGGCAGAAGGTCTAGAGGAAAACCAAAGAGGAGATTTATGGATGTGGTGAAGGAGGACATGAAGGTAGTTGGTGAGATGGAGGCAGATGATTTGCTGTGGCGACCCCTGAAGGGAACAGCCGAAAGGAAAAGAAGAAGAATTGTATGCTTAGGTTAGACAGTGGCAGCACTTGAATGAGGTTAAAGAAAGACAAGGGACTTTGTTTTATGCAGAAAAAAAATATCATCACAAAGTACTTAGTAATGTTTAAATCAAATAAAAATGTTTTCTAGTGCTAATCTCAGTGGTTTTATTGTGTAACCCTACATCATGCCACTGAAGGGAGATAACATAGCTCTAGTTAATCTGATTTGTTAAAGCACACTGCCAAGTACATATGTAGATATACAAAAACTGAGAAATGTCAATATGATGTGAATTTTTGGTTCAGGAATGCAGAGAAGAATATGTAGCTCTTACTTGGCTTTTCCCTTCTGGCCATTAAGCACCTGCTTATAATTGCAGATTGATTAACTTGAAGACAACTGATTATAAGCAGGTGGACAAGCAGTCAGTAGGCCAGGCTGTCAACCAGTCAGTGAGGGTCTGTAATAGCATCACAAGGCCACTGGAGAAAAATAAAAGTGGGCAATATTGGAGTGGAGAAAGAAGGCAGAGATTGGGGTCAGAGCTACATGGTGCACAGGCCAAAGAGATGAAATATTAGGAAAGAGGAGAGGAGGGGAAAGTCACTACAATTCATCCAAAAAACACTGCTTTCCTCCTCATTTCTTCAAACATCCTTTTCAATCACCCGATTCCCTATCTGTATTTCACCTCTTCTTTCCTCCATGGCACCCTCCTCCTTTCTTTCTCCCTCCTTCTGCCCTCCGACCAAGGAGAAACGATTTGCAGCAGCAATCCGTCGCTAATTCTCACTCAGCGTTCATGAAAAATGTATAGCAGGCTGACTGTAGGGAGATGCAGATTGGCGCTGGGCCCTCAGCAAGTCTGGCTCTGCATTAATGGAACATTATTTTCACCCCTCCATCCCTTGTCTCCATCTCTTCTCTGTCTGTTATACTATCTTATTCTACAAAAGAGTTATTTTATAATTTGATCAAGGAATCTATCTATCTATCTATCTATCTATCTATCTATCTGTATTTCTTTCTTTCTATGTATCTACCTAGCTATTCATCCATCCATCCATCCATCCATCCGGGCTGCAAAGTACTCTTCTTTTAGCTCTCACTGAGTTTGATGAAGTACAAAAACTATAAATATTCCAGGACTCTGTGGAATATTAGCAGCTCAAACAACCAAAACACAGCTATCTGCAATCTGAATAACAGTGATTATGTGTGTGTACTTGCACATGCACTTGCTTTACGCATTTGCCTGTGAGCGCAGTGTGCAGCCAGCTAAACCTTCTCAAAGATAATAAGAGGAGAAACTTTATCTTAATCTTTAAAAGGCACAACATGAAGATTTGAATCCAGCTGTGAAATGGGTCGCATATGTGTGTCTGTGTGTATGTGTGCGCATTAATGCTTCGTAGCATGAATTCGCAGTTATGTGTGTTTGGGCATGTGTGCGTGGATGTGTCTTAAGCACAGGTATCGTATGAGACTAGATTAATAACACAACTGTAATGCCATCAGGACTAGTCACAGTGTGGATCATGCATAATAAACCTCCTAAGGAGTTTTCACACACATACACACTTGCTGTCACTATAGCAACGCTGGCAGTGTTGCTGCCCCTAACTCCAAAGTATGAAGATGTAATTTCAGCCTCCCAGCAGCCAGAGGGAGCCATGGTGATGACAGACTATCCCTCCTTGACTGGTTCCTTTCCTCATCCCCTGGCTACGAAGCCCATTGCCAGTACTAGGCATAAAAATAAACCCAGAAAGGTTAGAAGTGAATGACTGAAGTGAAGAAAAGAGGGAGTGAAAGGAGATGGAGGGTGTTAAATGAGACAGAGCGAAGGCAAGACAGGATGTCAGGGAGAAGGGGAGGAAATGAAAAGAGGGAGGATGATGTAGTCATGTAATCATTGTTTGTCCCTTTCTCTGTGTTCCTGCGAAGAGTAACATGACCAGAATATAAGGTAATCTACTCTAACATAAAACATATTAGCTCTGTTTGAATATTTATCCATCATCCAATTTTGAAGTGAAATTATCCCAGATTCATGCACTGAAAAATTATTTCACAAGAGAAACTGCTCATTCCAAAGTCTTAATGAATATAAAATAGATATTTCCAATCTTCAGTTCAGATTGGCTCAATAATATTTGAAGCAATTTCAACTGTTAATTTAAATATTAATGTGGCAACAGAAAACCACCATTTGTAATGGAAGGCGTTATGCCAGAAGCACATATCTGGCATTTATGGCTAGCAAAAATGAAAGCTATAAATCAAGTTAGCACATGAGCAGATCTATTTGGATGGCAACTATTCTGAAATAAAAATAAATGCCTTTTTCTTTATTAAAATATTTTTGACCTGGATAAACTGAAGTGATACTCACAGTAGATATGACACTTTAAACTCTCATTTCCCATATTGTTGCTGTTACTTCAACTGTGGAACAGGGAGGACAAAGGTGTTGTCTCCCATAACAACAATAAAACGGACACGTAATACATACACACTGCAGTTCTGTTCATACTGGGTGAACTGTATCTTCAAAACACAGTCGTATACACACATATATACAAAGGCTTGTTACTACCACTTATACACTGAGTTTTCACTTTCATCATTCACTTTTCAAAAAATGTTAATGCAGTGTCCCGTTTGTCACCAAACCACAGTTTTGTGTGTGTTCCTGTGTTAATAAACCCCCATAGCAATAGAGTGGTGCAGGATGATGTGATTTTGTAGGCCAGGCTGGAAGTTAGTTGCCCTGGTTCCCTCGACAAAATGCCAATGGGATTTTTCCTTTGGCTTTTTGGATCACGGCAGAAAATAAACTGCAGCGAGTTTATGATACCTACTCTACAAGTTGTGTTCAGCAACATAATCTTCACAAATGAAAACTGCTTTTGTGAATGTTGTCTGTAAATGCAGCTGCCAAAAACAAAATGCTAACTATAGGCCATGGATAAAATGCATCATGTATCTTCAAATGTAATTTTAATGTTGACAGAAATCTTTCCTTTTACCTTGACCTGATCTGGGTTGAAACCAAACACAACCCCTGAAGCTGTAAATGCAAACTGCTGAGTTGTTCAGCTTCCGTGCTGATATGATGTACAGTCTAATTTAGCCACATGCTATCATTTTTGAAGACACGTAGCTTCAAAACTCACTTGGGGTATTTACTCATTTTATGTTTTATGTTGTAGAAGAATTGTTGTGAAGAGGTATGTAACCAAAGCCCATTCAAAAGACACAACAAAATGTGTGCTAATTTCTGGATTTGATCTCTGCAGGACTCTATGAGGTGTCTCTCCTTGTTTGTTCCCCTTTGTCCTGGATTGGAACTAACCCACTTTTCTTCCTCTGTTAAAGAGGAGAAATAAGCTTTGACAAAATACACCAGCCAGAGGAGCAGAACTGATGGGTAAAGGATAAAAAAAGATGGAGGAACATTTCTCTCCATCTAGGGTCAATGCTCGTACTCTCCTCCTCCTCTCTTATCTCCCCCTCTGTCTTTTCTCCTCTGTCGGAGAGGCTGGTGGAGCGGCGCCAGTGGAACAGAACTGGTGTTTTCTTAACCAAGTTCATCCCTCTCCATTTCCCCACACTCTCAAATCATACCTCCTGTCACACTATGGGGATGTGAGCATGGGGGAAGGTGCATCCAAATACACATAGTTACAAAAGCCTCCCTTCCATTCATTCTGCTGTGCTGGGCTTCAGTCAGGGGTGGCCGGGTATAAACATGGCCTCCTCTGCAGCAAAGGAGTTTCCCTCATCTTCCATCCTCCTCTCCCTGCTACCGCTGATCAGTCTTGTGTTACCAGTTAGTTTTAACAACCTACACTGGCCAGTGTAGTTCCCAGTGGGTAGAACAGTATGTAGCCATCACATTTTGCCATAAGATACCACTAAAAGCCTTCTGGCAAAAAATACTTTATTGATCCCCATAGGGAAATTGTCTTTTGGTGTGTCTCCACAGCAGGGGACGAGAGTGCAGTGTCAGCTGTAGAACAGTGCTAATAGGGATTCACTGTCTTACTAAAGGACACTTCAGCAGTAGAGATGCTTCACATCTGATGATTCTCACGACTCCTGCTGTCATAATTGCAAACTTCAAGCTCTGCGGCCTTAAAATAAAATCACAAATATCAAACAGTTTTGTTATTCATCTCATGGCCTTGCTAATATTCAGAAGGGGAAACATTTTGCAATTAACTCCAGATATTTGGAAACATGCCTAATTATCGATAATAGGGTGTTAGATATGTACACAGGTGAATTCTCCAGTTTCAAAGTCAAAGGGGCGACCTGTACATATGAAAGAGGGTGCAAAATGTAATTGCAGATCAATTCCACTCCCTATTCTCTGGTTTTCAAGCTGAGGGGGATCAAATGGTACCAAATGCATGTTCCCAGCTCTTGAGGATCAAAATAAGGCAAACAAAACTGCGCGTGTACATGAAACTGTGTGTGCACGCTAAATGATTCATGAGGAGCAATCGACAATAGACTGGCATACAAGTGAAAAAATAGCCTGTCTGCATTTTAGATGAAACCAGGTTCTCCGACTCGCTGTGTCATGATATCTGCGTCTGCGGTGAATCAGGGCAGAGGCGAACACAGTGGAGAGGGCTAACATATCTGCAGAGATGCATGTGTGAACATAAAGGAGTGGAGTGCACGCCTAATGGTCCAAATTACATGGGATGTTATGACATGATTTAGACATAAAGCCAGAAAGAACTAGTTATTCTTACTAGTGCTTCTTTGAATAGCTCGACAAGTTTATCTCGGCTGTTCTTGTGGCGTGACCGTGAGCATTCCACTAGTGCTGGGAGTGTGAAACCGGCTTCAGATTAGCTGTCCTATTCTCAGAGCTGCTATGTGTTCATAACAGTGGCAGGGAGCTGCTGTGGCCTTCAGAGCTGCTGTCTGTTCTAAGAATAGGTAACAGGGCCTGGAGAACATCTCATCTCATCTCCCTATGTCCCTCATCTCCCCTCTTATTCTCCTGCTACACACTTCAAAAACACATTATAAGTGTCTAATTGTCATATGTATCTATTTAATGCAGGATTAATGAGAGGAATATTGTGCAGTGTTGATGCTGTGGGTTTTATATATAGTGTTTATTCTGTTATGCTTATTTTTTCATTTTTGCATTCTATGAGAAGCATTATTAGCAACTGTGTATCATATGAATATATACAGAGCAGACAGAGCAGAAATTTGCTCATTGGCAGTGAAGTTAATGTCAGGGCTAATGCATTTTGACAGTGCACTGCTTTCCAAAAATATATCTTAAATCATTTGCATCTGCAGTGTGTAATCTTTGTGTATTTTAAACCATACGCTCTAAGCGAATTTTAATGTACATATAAGATTTATTTTTCTTTCCATACGGGTCCGCCCTTCTATCTTTTGCCTCCTTCCCTCTCTCCCCCTTCACTGTCTTCCTTCCTCTTCATCTTCCCTCACATTTCTTTGCTTTCTCGACTCCCTCTGCCTCCTTTCCTCCTCCTCCTTCCCCCTGTGTGCGCTAATGTGGAGGCTGAATCTAACCCTGCTGGATGACATTACTCTGTGCTGCCTGCTGGCCTGTCTGCCTGCCTGGGGACTCTAAAATAAAACACAGCAGTGGGGAGAGCCAGAGTGAGAGCACATAGTATATAGGCAGCCTGACTGACATGCTCTGATAGAGCACACGCACACGCTCTCGGTGAGTGAAAACGGCGGTGTGCAGAGGATAGAATGTCTATTCGAATGTGTGTATGTGCGAGTGTGTGGCAGGAGAGAGTGAGGGGAAGGGAGCAGGCCTCTCCAGCTGTGCCCTGTCAATCATTCATGACCTAACACTCGGAAAAACAGAGGAGGCCAAGGTGGACAGAAGTGAGAGGGAAGAGACAGCAAGGGAGAGATAGTGTTCCTGAATTTTTCCTTTTGTCTGATGGAAAATAAGTCAAGGAGGGGCAAATGAGCACTGAACGACATACAAGAATATTTTTGTCTGTGTGTGTGTGTTTTAGTTGAATAACATGCAGCTGGTAGAACCCCAAAGCCTGAATTCAACATCCCTCACCCTGAACAAGTGACAAAAAGATAACAATGTTTCACTTCACTGCTCCACACCTTCTCTCTCTCTCTCTCTCTCACTCCTTCTTTTCCTCATCCTGTTCTTCACCCCCCCCCCCCATACACACACACACAACTCTTTTTTGGTCTTTCCACATGGCTGGCCATCCTCTCCCATGTCCCAGAGGATGGGAGGTTGTGTGGCAGCTTGGCAGGCTGTCAGGGGAACGCTGGAGAGCAGGGAACATGTAGTGACTGGAACAGAGGCTGGAGGTTGGGTTCAGGTGGGGGTTTGGGGGCGGTAGGATGAAAGGCCTTGCTCCTCACCTCGCTGTGGGGCTGGTAGAACTGGCTTAGCTTAGAGCCATTAGGCAAAAGATGGGCTGTGGGCGCCACAGAGATGAAGAAAGGACAGAGCACTCACTCCTCTTTTATTTCTGTGCACCAAAACAGTTTCTATCCTACACAGAGCAGGAAATAACAAGTAACAGAACAGAATGATTGATCCTTCATCCTGGGCCAGTCATAGTCATTCTCTATAACACCCTGATAGTAATTAACTTTTTTGGACAAACACAGTGCTCATTCACCAACAGAAAACTGTTAATGAGGCACAGGTAGCTTTAACTTACACTTTTGGATTGCAAGATGAACTGTGTTTCCAAACAGTGATTTCTGGAAGTGTTCCCAGAAGTGTGCCTACCTCCTGATTCTCCGAATCTTTTAATGATATTATATATCATACATGGTGACAGTTTGATTTGTGTCCATTACTTTTCCAGCCTTTTAGTATCCAGGTTCCAATGTTCTTGAGATGTGTTACTGTCATCAAATTCAAAAAGAGCTAATATTGTCCATGAAATAGTAAAATGTCTCAGTTTCATTTGATATGTTGCTTATGTCCTATTGGGGGTAAAATATGGGTTTATGAGATTTGCAAATCATTGCATTCTGTTTCTACTTACATTTTACACATCATTCCACTTTAATGGAATTGGGGTAGTATTAAATTCTTTGGGTAAAAATCTATGACACTGCTTTGAATCCTGTACTAACAGGACAAAAGAACCAATAAATTAACATTTTTAAGGTCCAATTGTATGTTATACTTTTTATACTTAACATGCGAACCAAAGCCAAACCTCAGCTTTTGTCAGAATGAGTTAACATTCCTGTATTTTCTATTTTTTATCTTCTCTGTGTAACATGCAACCACAAGTCAGCCAAAATATATGACCATTACAGCCAACTCTTCTGCAAATTATCAGTGGTATGTCAGGCTTTTCACTGCTTAGTGCCTCATCTGCTCAAGAGATGATCTGTGCTCTGGTTCATGACTTCACTATTGTGTGGAACTGGAGAAACAGGCTAAGCTAGACCACAGCAAATCTGTTGAGGCAGAAATACTTCTGGTAACCCTGTAGTGAAGATAAGCAGTGGGGAGCTGATGTCAGTGTGAATGATTGCCTGACTCACAGATAACCAACAAATAAAACAGAAAATGCACTGTGATAAAATAGCAAAATGAAGTCTCCTTCACCAGATGGAAAGAAATTTAATAAACCCGTATGAAGACTAATAGTGACAAACACTATGACCTAGACGTGTACTCAACGCAGCATATGCCTCCACAAAAGTTCAGTACTTCAATCAAAAGCCCCAACCCACAATATAGGGAAAACTGTGGATCTCTTCCAAATTTTAATGTGTTTTTTGGCCCATGGTTAGCCTTCTACCAAGTTTCATGGAAATTGACACAGCAGTTGTTGCTTTATCTTACATACATAAAAAAAATGCAAAAATTCAGGCTCCGTACCTTTCATGCATCTGCTGCCAAAGCAAATAAATCAACAAACAAACCAACAGATGCAAGATGTTAAATATTTCTGTAGCGGAGGAAAAATATGCTTAAAAGTGAAAACACCAATGTCAGTACTAGTTCTATGGTACATGGTCAACTCTAAAAGTGCAGCTGAAGTCGGGTTCACGTAGTCTTTTAACTAACCGTACCATTTATGTGATAAAGACTGCACATTAACAGCAATAAGTCATATGGATTACAAGAAATTCTGTGTCTCAAATACATTACATTTTAAAAGACCCATGGGGCAGTGTGACTTGCATTTATGATAAGTTACTAAAGCACTTTTTTTCCCTTTGGTCTGCCTTCAAAACTCCCGCCACATCACACAGCAGACTCGTCCCAAAACAACAACATGACACTGTGCCGACCCGCGCTCCCTCCCTCCTGACAGAGAGAAAGAGGAAAAAAAAGAGATGACAGCAGCTTTAGATCTGACATCAAACAGCGGCAAGAGAGAGATAGAGAGAGAAAAAGAGAAAGGAGAGGAGAGAGAGGCAGCAAAAAAATGGTTCTATCTCTGCCATGACAGCTTGCTGGAAGAGCCTGGCACATGCAATTTCTCCCTCCTTCTCTCTCCCCCTCTATCTATCCATCTCTCTCTCTCTGTCTCTCTCATCAAAACTTGCCGGCGATTAGGATCTCAGCGAGCCATGAGCTTTGGATGGGATGTGAAAACACATGAGAACCCAAGGGGTAAAGCGCCAGGATTAAAGTGGTGAGGGAATATGGGGTGATAGCGGTGGTGGTTCAAATAGATTGGCCCCCGACTGCAGTGGCTCCTCAGCCTCGCCTTGCTCTTCTCTCGCTCTGGATTCACACACAGATACATCAAGGCCATTTCTCATTATAGCATGAGAGGGGTGGGGGGGGCTTTCATGATGCTACTTTAGAGTGAAAGACATGGGTGCTAAAAAAGGAGGGGATAAAGAATGTGGGAGAAGGACCATGAAAGAAAAAGGGGAAACACCAAGATAAAGCAGATGACATACTATTAGCATGTTATGGAGAAACTAAAAGGGAGTGGGTGTGAGTGAGATGTGTGCGCATGAAAGAAACATGTGGATCTCTTTAAACAGACTGATTTGAACCACATTTAGAGAGTGGACATCTACTGAACCCAAGCCTAAAAAGTACAATGAAAATATTATGGCTTAATTAGAGTTCATACTGTACACTTAATTTAGATCTTCCTGCAGGAGTTCAGTCCTCCGCTCTCGAGGTTGTTTCAAAGTATCTGGGAAATTCAGAAGCACACACCTCAAGCAGTGCCAATATTTGCGGCAATTTGCAAATGTCTATTTATTCTATTCTTGAAAGTGCTGAGGAGCTGTAAAGTACAAAATGACCGAGAGTAAAGAAAAGAAAAATTAGTTTAGCCAAAAAAGTGGAGCAGCCCACATCTCTTCCCCCGCATAGATCAGCCTGGCCTCACCATTTCTTCTCAATTACTCCTCCAGTCAACCTGCTTAACGATTTTTAGATCACCCAAATGCCAACAGGCGGTGTGTGTGTGTGTGTGGGTTTGCATGTGTGACTGTGCACGTCTGTGACCGTGCATATGCTTTTCTGTGCATGTGGGTGTATGTGAAAGCGGGGGCTCAGACCAAAAGCTGATACATGTGGCCTTTTTGCTTTTGGTGCAGACACAAGTCGAAACATAGACATATGGTTTGAAATAAGTAGCCAAGTACATATCTCCCATTAGACACAAGGCAAAATGGCAGGTCACAGGGTGTGGAGGTGAAAGTAGTTCTGAACATAGAAAGTCTGAGCATATTTATGATAATGTAAAATTTTCCATAAAGTGTGACCCCATGGCTACACTGGACACATTAGTGGACCAATCACAGAGCAGCTACTGAAACATCAGTAATCAGCTACAACAGGTGTGAGAGGATTGTGTAAATGTTGCATATGTGCCACACAGATCTGCATTGCAAGTGTACAAAGTAGACAGTTATTTACTGTACATTCTCAAATAGTGTCCAGGAACTTTATTTAGCTCAGCTACAAGACGTACCAGGCCTTTATTATCCCCTAAATGGTATTTGTATCCTCGGGGATACAAGTCTGTAGGGGGAAGGTCTTAAAGTTTCTAAACTTCATATCATAATAAACATTTAAAGATGGACTAGTGAGTTTCTTAGGCCATGTGATTTCATCATTTAATCATGCTGATACAGCGCCTACAAAGTCCAAAATGTCTGCCTATATGTGGACAAAGATCCATCAATAAGTTGTTGGTTTTCATGTGTATTATATTTTGTGGGGGTTACATTCAAAATATAATGTTTCTTTAAGGATGAACTGTTACATTATTGTTGTAACATACTGAATTACATTTACACACCTTTGACAATCAGACTCTGAATGTTTGTATCCTGAAGAATACATTGACTAGATAGGGAATAAAATGGGAATAATCAGTCACAAACATATTCCTCTTTTAATACGTGTATTATATAAATAATCAGTGTAAAGGTGTAAAACATTATTATTTATCTTTCTCTTAAATGCATATTAAAGATTATTCCACTAGTGTACATATGCATTTAGAAATGATTTGGCAGTGCTTTGTATAGTTAAGGTTACAGAGATGTGCAGAGATTTGTTGTCAGAGCTTTATCCAGATGACAGAAATCAGAGGAAAAGATGAGGAAGATGAGTTTTATATAGGTGGAAAGAGAAAGGATTGAACAAGATGTTGTTTAAAAAAAATAGATTGGTTTACAGTGTTCAAAGCATGTGCAAGGAAAGTTTTTTTTAAATCGGTACATGCAAAATATAAAATACATTTACAAATGACTAAATTGTAACATGTTTTGAAAGCTGAAAAATGAATTATTTGCAAAATGGTACAACATTACTTTCATACCTTAAATGGACAACATATCCGAGGGGATACAAACTCCAAAATATAAAGTGAAACTCATATTTTGAATTTGTGTTATTGTATCCTAGATACAATAGTAAATAATGAAGGCCATTTCTAATATAAGCTAATGAGTAAAGGTGGTTGTATTTTGTGACATTTTTCTGCTGTGTTAGTGTAGAAATGGCCTGATTTAGCTCAGAACCCTTGTTAAAAATTGGCTTATGTTTGTGAAATTAGGCCACCTTAAATAACAACCTGATACTTCCTGTCTACTACAAAATATAAGGCCTCTAGTGTTTCAGTTGAAAAACAGACAATTATTGTGTTAGCAGTAACTTAATGTGGCAGTGTAGCTTTCTGCAATAATGACTAGTTAGGGTGAAATATCAAAAACACCTGGCAGGGACTGTATCAGACAGTTATAGTTCAGATAAGTGGTTCACAACGTTAAAGTGTTAAAATTAAAGCATAATACTGTTAAATGTGTTAAATTAAAGCAAATGAGAAAGAGAAGGTGAGAAAACGAGCAATAGAATTACATGTTTAACTATTAGTACATGATCTGGCAGACACCACAAGTTTATCTTTAACTTTAGGTCTTTGGAAAATGACGTTAGACCCTCTAGCACCATGATTTGCTCAGGGATCATGTTAGCGCCAACTTTCCCCATATTAGCATCTTTGTCGCTGCTCAGTGGACTTAGCCTCTGGATTTTCTTGCCTTTTCTCATTTTCTTGTAGGTCTTAAGACTCTTTTGTAGTTTCCCTCCTTTCATGTCGACATCAAACTGTTTGCTGCTCTGAAATAACTTTGATAGGAGGTATTTTTTTAAAAGTCAGTAAAGTAAAGTTGCAACTACATCCTGTTGTGGTGCCACTAGAAGTCCAACACAGGTTTACCCCTATTACCATATTTTTTGGACTATAAAGGCACACTTAAAATCCTTTAATTTTCTCAAAAATCGACAGTGTGCCTTATAATCCATTGCGCCTTACGTATTAATTCTGGTTGTGCTTACTGACCTCGAACAGATTTCATGGGGTACACAGCGCTCAAAAATCTGTCAAAATATTTTAGTATGAATTTGGTAAACTATGAAGCTGCACCGTTTGATGGATTGTCGGAGCATTATGGCTACCGTAGTCAGGAGCCTCGCGGCGTAATACGTACTGTGCTTCAACATAATATTATGGTGTGTGTGTAAGGATCCCAAAATGGCACCTGTTAAGAGACATGCTTACGAAGCAGAGTTCAAACTCAAGGCTATCAGTTACGTAGTAGAACATGGGAATAGATATTGGTGTCAACAGGTCGTCAAAGTTAAATTGTGAACTGCGTGGGAGCATTGGATGACAGAAGGCGAACATACATTTACCAAGACAAGGAGGCAACGCCGGGCGAGTTACTCCACTATCTGCTAATGGATCATGGATGCCTGGGCTAAGGTATCAGCCTCAAGTGTCGTCCGAACTTTCACAAAGGCCGGAATCACCTCTGAACAGCTAAGTAACAGCAACAAGACTGACTCGGATAATGACAAGAGGGATCTGGGCTCGCTTGATGCCGAAATCGCCCAACTGTTAAACTCAGACACTGAAGATGAAGAATTTGATGGATTTGTAGAAGAGGAATGAGCTGAAAAAGTGAGTGTATTGTTTTGTATTTTATGTGTTACAACTGAACAATGTTGAGAGTTATTGTGAATGAGGTGAATAAAGTTTGACTTATCTGACTGTTTTGTTTTGCCTTAAAATTCTGTGCGCCTTATGTATGAAAATAGACCCGTTCATTGATATTGTGCCTTATAATCCGGTGCACCTTATAGTCTGAAAAATACGATATTTCTTTTTACCAAGCGTGGCCTTTATTTATACACTAACTTGTTTCTGACTGAATCCTGGCTTTATTTGAGGAAATAATGCATTTATATTTAACTCAAGTGCGCAAGCTTGAGTAAAAAGGGGTCAAATATGTCGATTTTTGAGCAAATAAACAAGAAATGAATCTGAAACTTTAGTTACTTATGTTTTCCAGGACCTGTGCCAGGTAACAGCTGTCAAGACAAATTCACGTAGGAGACACATTGGCTGGGGAATGATATACGTTAGTCTAACTTATGCTGCCTTCATGTGCTATGGGTAAGATGATCCTTACCACTTGTGAATTGTAAATTACAACTGCGTCCTGTTCATGTGCATTTGTTGTTGTAGCAAAAATATATGGGTTCGTTGCTACGTAAAACCAAACAATTACAGCAAACAATGAGTTAAGAAATGTAATATTAAATAGTGTATGCTACGTAATTGTGTAGGCTTCAAAACAACCAGCTAACGGATGGTAAAACCTTCAGAAGTCTTCATGTTTCTTACCATTCATTCCTTCGCTGCTCTCCACCATTTTGAAAAGTCAAAGGTAATCTCATCTCAGCAACTCGGGTATCAAAATCAATTTCCAGTTTCCCTTTGGAAAATACAATATGAGGGGGGACTGATGTGCAATTTTCAACTCAACAAATGGTATTAACCATAATTTCGATACCACATGAAGGCAGCATTATACCTATACTTCATAAACAAGATATTTTGCTCAATTATGCTCAGCCCAAACATGAAGTTCAAACATAATCCCAAAACACAAAAACCTACCCAATACCTACTGCAGGTGTAGCTAGTAAAAACATATACTGTATTATGCACAGCCATATGTGTTTGGTGTTCCTTGTTGCTAAGGTGTGACATATTTTAGTCTATGCGTGTAATACAGTGTGGCTTTGCACTCATTGGTTGTCAGCGGCATGACTCACTGGTAGGCTGGATGGGCGGTCTTGGGAGATACCGTCTTCATTGTTAGCTTTGCCAGAATTTGCTGGGATTGGCCCCCTGGTGTTATAGCTCTCCTGCTGGGGCTCCTGGAGAGAATGAACAAAAGAGACAAACAGAGAAAGTAATTACAATCAATAATTCATAAATTAAACAGAATGGGAGTTGAACTATTGTACATATTCTTTATGTATGCATGTACATTACCAATATTTGGAGCTTTCATGCTACCCTGTCTCTTGAACATTTTTGCTGCTACTCTTTGATTTCCTAATTCAAAGGCTTTTGCTAAACCCGTGCATGTGCAGCGCATCAAATCTTGGTAGTGACATCAGTTCATACTCTATCCTTGAGATACAACGTGAAAATGCACTCTTCTATTTTTGTGTGTTTAGGAGACGATCAGCTGGACCATTGTCTCACTGTAATAAAGATGAGCTGTAATAAAGATGATGTTTCTCAGTCAGATCAAGTATCAACACAAAAAGCCACAGCACGGATGAAAATAAGACGCACACAGTGATACAGTATAAGCAACACTGCAAAACGCTGAAACACGCATCCATCAGCGTGATATAACCAACAATTCATTTCAACCAAATCTTGGCCTAACCACCCACTAATCCTTGAAACACACACACACACATACAAACACACACAGATACACACTCTCAGTCCTATTGTTCAATCTAAGTCATTTTCTTTCCCTCTGTAATCACAAGCCTATCTAGTGTAAACCAATTTTCTTCCCATTGTCGGAGGTGTTGCCCTCTCCCTCTCCCTCTCTCTGTATCGCTCCCTCCTTCCCTCTGCCTCTTCTTTTCATTCACCGCAGAGGTCGTTCCTCCATCATGTTAAGCGTCGGCAGCACAATGGCAACTTGTTAAAGAGCTCTGAGTGGAAGGATTAGTGATAAGTGATCAGCGAGACGAGGCGAGAGATCACACACGTACACACACACATTAATGTTATATTCACATACACACACACACACTGTCTTCAGGTTTTTACTTCAAATCCACTTTTTCCCCACAGTTTGATTTCTTATCTGTTGTGTGATTATACTGTAGTAGGTGGGCAATATCACTGCCAGCTAGATGATACAATTTTATAGCTGAAGATTATTCTTCACAGCAAGAGTTGTATCATGTGAAATGGATCTGTTATTAGAAGATTAAATGTGCATCAGTGCCACGAGATATTCATTCAGTAGTCCATTTCTTAAGAATATATATCTTATTTGTCAAGCGACTTTAACAGATTTTTACACTGTATTAGTATCTGCACACATGCGCGCACACACACACACACACGCAGTCAAAAAGTTAATGTATTCATTCATCCATTATTAAAAAAGGTAATGTAATGACCTTAAATGCCCTAGAGAAGTTGCTTCAGATCCACAGTTCAATTATTAGCCAATTAAATCACTGAAGCACTAATTCTAAAAGTATAAAATAGACCTTAATATTTCCTGAAGTGCTGAGATACTTTGTATTTTCTGTGGGCGTTTAGTAGAAAACTTAATGTACAGTTTTTATTCTTGTAGCTTGAAGTAAATTCTTGCACAGTACTCCTCCATGTGCTCCTGCAGGCTCTCCATTCTGTGTGAGGTCATTTCATCTGCTCCTATATGGAGGCTGCTCAATTAATTTAGCATAACGATATATATAATTATGGTAGTTTTCCCAGTTAATAGACAGAGATTAAGGTCAAGTCATCAAAATTAAAAGCACATTCAAAATGTCATTCGCCTGTGTCTTGCTGTCAGTTTGAGATATTTCTGGTACTGTAGCATGATGATGTAAGGAGAGACACTCCTAATGTGATGCTCATATGAGTTAGAGCTGCACAGTTAATGCAATCGCAATGTCAAAAGGTGTGATTATATAACTGCAAAAGGCTGCAGTTTAAAGGTCCAGTGTATTTATGGTGATATTTAGGATTCAGTGACCTGGAGCAGAGAAGTACAGTATATTGCTTCGTTGTTTTTTAATTGTCAAAGATCTATATGTTTTATACTTTATATATGTTTTATACTAGCTGAATTTGGTAGATTTCACTTGAAAAAAAATGCAGGTTTCATTATGATCAGTCATTTTTTAACACACAAACTCAATAATTTTTTTTTCCTTTACTGAACAAATACTGTGAAGAGAGACAGGAAAGGTGGGAGAAGAGTGTGGGGAGTGGCATGCATTGAAGGGCCACAGGCTGGATTTGGGCCTAAGTCATGTGGGTGTGTGCTGGCAGGTAAGCTACCAAGGCACTCTCATGTAACTGTATCATTTACAGCTGGGTGAAATCAATCAATACTGATGTAATTTATATTGTGATATTGTGATATTTAATAATGGCAATGTACAGTGGATCTGAAAAGTCTACACACCGCTGTTCAAATGCCAGTTTTGTGTGAGGTACACAGTTGACACCAAGATAAATAATTTCACAACTTTTTCCACCTTTAATGTGGCCTATATCCTCTACAACGTAATTGAAAAACAAACTGAAATCTTTCAGGGAGGTGAATTAAAAATAAATAACTGAGACAATGAGGTTGCACAAGTGT
>JAQQAE010002528.1:0-16956 GCA_029823295.1 Pseudamia nigra | reverse complement strand
GGCCGGGACGAGGGATGGACGGAGGCAGGCCCGACGGACGGTCGGAGGGACGGCCGGACGGAGGACGGGGGGAGGGAGGGTTGTGGGGGATCACAGCAGCTGTTGCCCAGCACACGCTACAGTCACTCAACACAGCAGGGCTGCACAATGAAGCCCCTTCTCCTACTGTGTCTGTATATATGTGTGTGTTTGTATCCATACACTCACACTGCCATAACGGATGTGCACATTGTTGCTGCTGTGTTTTCAAGGAAGACAAAGAAGCATATGATGTGATACTGTCTCCAACTTCCCCTGCTCTCTGTCTCTGTCTGCCAAGAATACATTTGGCTATCCTGAAGCAGACTATGAACTGTGCTCTGGTGAATGCATGCTAATAAAATTCCTGCTGAAGATGACCTCAGTGGTGGGTTATTCAACCAGAGAGGCTACACCGGAGTCACACACTGCAGCAACCTGGACAACTGACTGACAGCTGAAGGTTAAAACAACAGCATCCTGCCTTACAAGGATTCAAACTGAATTGACTTGAGCCACCAAATTATCATTGTAGGGGGGTGAAACCAACAGTAGATGGGGATTTAGGCATTAGCACTATATAATAGATAGTGACAACACATTGCTCATCCAGATGATGAAATTACAACATTGCTAGGAAAAGGACATTATTCATTCACCCATTTTTGTGCAAGGAAGTCTACTACAGTAAATCCAAGCTGGCTCCTCTTTCTGGCACTGGAGCCACAAACATGGGGACTTTTATTGTGTTACTTGGAGAAATAATGGATTTAATTTATTTTTGTTACACTTGCATCTCAAGAACACCTTTTTCAAAGACTAGAAGAACCAGAAGAATGGCAGTGTTGTCACAGGCATATGACACTGTAGGCATATATTTGCTTTTCTAGCTTTTAAAGATCCCATATGAAAATCTATTTTTATTAGGTTTTTGGGTCTATATAAACTCTAAGAAAGAACTAAAAGTTCTGAAAATATGAACTTGCTCGGAGCTACCAATCCCCTGAAATCCACAAGACAAGATAGAGAACATGACATGACATCACATTAAATGTGCCATTTTAATGTTGTGATTTGTGACATCACAAATCATAACCAATCACAGTCAAGCTTAAATTGATTAGTTGTGCCCTCATGAACAATTGTAAGTTTAAATCGTTACCATTTACAAGCAATCCGATTCTAGATAAAACTAGCCCCGCCCACAAAAATAATTACCAATATTCCTGACTTTTTTTTTTGTTTTTTTTAGAAAATCATCCATGAAAAGTGCATTGTTGTGTGTGCATTAGCCCTGAGATGGAATCTCATCCCAGATCACCTTGGGAATGATCTGCTGTTCAGTCAATCAAAGCCCTTTCTGCTGAAAAGTCAGAAATCAAAAGAGTGTCTGACAGAGATACAAAGAAAATCAAATCAACACACTATATTTTGTCATCACCCTCAAAGTTTTTTTAATAGATACATATGAGTGTTACAGATATAACTTAACTAATAGTTTAACTGAAGACGTGGGACCTTCTAAAGTAAAAAAAAAAGACAAGATGATAAAATTCTAAATGTGAATATGTCCAGCCGTACTCCTGGATGCCTGTGACCCCACTATGTCTGTTCTTCATTTTTTATTTTGTTTCGAAGAAGGGCACAACAGGGGACAGAGGTGCTTTGCTCAGGCCCCCAAGAGACACTGACAATGTATCTGCATTACAGAGCAGTAGGAAAGCTTTCATCTGTTTCTGCTTCTCCATGGCTGAAAATGAATAGTTTCTCCAACTCAGCCCCTCTGCCCCACTGCCCTGAGACCCAGCCAGGTTTTGTACCTCTGTGATGGATGGGGGCAAAAGGGCAGAATACATGAAGAGAAAAGGAAAAAGAAAAACTGTAAAAAGGATAAATGACAACAGAGTGAAGCAGAAATGGCCTGTTGCTCTCTGTCCTGATGAGGCCTGGTCTCTGCGGTGCCAGATGTGCCTCACCATGCTGAGCGAGACACAAAACACAAGGAGGAGAAAAATCCCACTGTCACCAGTAATGTAGAAAAAGCTACTTTGCAAGCTGTTGCCAAGGCAACAGCCCTGGCTCTGACCTCAAGAATACCCCCACATTCAACACCACTACTCCCTCCAACCTTCTAAACCTTGAGTAGTGCACGGTAAACAGCTGGCACCTCTGGGACTTCCTGCCACCTACACCTCCTTTTAAACATGTATAGACACATACACACATACTGCCGGCTCCCCTACACCCTATCCATTTTTAATGAGAGTTAGCCAGGCTACCACGTCACTGGAATGAGGTACATCGATCATGAACACAATACCCATTCCAGTGGAGAACGAGAGAAAAAGAATGAAAGAAAAGGAGGGCTAAATCTGTGTGTGTGTGTGTGTGTGTGTGCTTGAGTGGGGCGTAATGACAAAGGCACAAAAGCAGAGCAAATACTTGCTGTTGAATGAATGAAAAGGAATGAAATCCACTAGCCCCCAAGTCCCTGAGTCCCATAGTGACCACGCATCCAGTGTTTCCTGTGTCCAAGTCAAAGTTGTCTGAGTCTTTTCTCTGACCGCTCACTCTTTAATCTGCTCTTCTATTACCACTGAGACTCTTCGTAAGACAGCGACCACATCTCATTAGCCTTTTCCGTGCTCCTTCTCCTTCTTTTTCTCTCAAAATCTATTTAGTGTACTCTCCTAGACCCAAACAAATCGGTACAGTATTGTTGTGGAAAGTCCTTCTCATGTTGTTGTCCATCCACAGGGAGTGCAATCTCCCACAGTAACAAAGCAGGCAAAATCTCTCTTCACTGATGACAAGATTTAATTTAGTTTTAAATTCATTCAGGTTTTATTACAGGAGTGAACCTAAATATTTAACTATTCACATCTTCATTTCTTGGGCTGGGTTTAACTGTGGGATTCAAATATACTCATACTATCCCTCTCAATTGCAAAAATATGATGCATCAGGTTTCTGTTTTACATTCACTGTTATGGGCAAAAATAATGACTGATTTTTGAAAGAAAGCAGTAACGCTAATGCTGCTGTAACTGTGTGTTTGAGCCACAGGTGCTTAGAGCTGGTGTTGGGCAGACTAGACAGAAACAGTACTCAAGTAAAAGTACTCTTACTTTATAATAACTCAAAAAAGTAAAAAGTATCTCATATGAAACTACCTCAAGGTGCTGTCTACAATGTCTGTAAACTAGCTAGTAGCCAATTGTTCATGGGAGAAAGAATTAAAAAAAAGAACAATCAGGCAACCTGCCAGTCAACGCAGCTTACGACCTCACAGCTGTCAAGCTAGAACGTCTGTTCTTTTTTATCTACATCAGATGCTGAAGGAACTTGAAACGCAGACTGTCCCTGTTTATCATCCCGCGGTTAGATAAGCTACAGTTGCTAACTCCGCGTTAGCTACTGCTATGACTGTTTTCAGCTCCGCGAGTGAGTGCATGAACTCGTGCATGTATGAGGTTGTAAGCCATGTTGACTGGCCGGTCGCCTTTGTAATCATTACAGCGGACGGCTACCAGCTAGCTTGCCGACATTGTAGACTGCATCTTTAAGGGTGCTTTCACACCGCTTCAAGCGGACCAGAGTCCGGAACACCTGCAAGTTCGGTTCGTTTGGGCTGGTGTGAAAGCAGACCAGTTTGATTCGGTCCGGACTAAAGAACCGTACTGAGACTACCTTTTCGAGCTGGTCTCGGTACGGTTCGGTACGCCTCCATCCGAACTCCGGTGCGGTTCGCTGATGGTGTGAACGCTGACTGGACCTGATTCGGTCCCGCTGTCTGTAATGTAGCACCGTTTGGTCTACGGAGGCTTCCGTAGCAAGCTGTATCGTACATTTCAAGAAGCTAGTAAACTTCTCTACGTCAGTCTTGTCCGTGTCATAAACAAGCGCACAGTGTTTTCGACCCGAATATGATTTCCATACTGGGTTAACAGCAGTATTTGTGCTTTTTGCAAAAACAAATGATGATAATAATAAATCGCCACCAAAACAAGTAAAATAGTACCATTCATTATTCCGAAATAAAGCATAAATCCGATATTTTCATCTGCTGAATTTCTTACGTCACCCAAAACACAGTATTTTATAAACAGCGCCGCCACATGAGTGGGAGGATATACAACATTCATAGTGGTTGGTTCGTTTGCAAAAACACTGGTGTGAATGTGGACCAAACCAGTTGAGAATTGAAACATTGCAACAAGTTGTGGGTCCAATCGAACCACTGTCCCGGACTAACGGGCGTGAAAGCTCCCTAAGTAGTGAGTAACTTCATATTTATTCCTGCCACATATACTGCATTTGAACAGGCAGGTAAAAACACATTAAGTTAATCACCATTAACTGTCAGACATGAAGAAAAAAAATAAGATCAGTTTATTTAATTGACTTTTCTGATCATTTACTCATGTTTGTGTATTTTGTTTCTTTTTGTTGAATTTTTGGCTTATTTTATTCATTTTTGTTAATTTACTTGATGATATACATTGGGCAAATTTTTCTATTTTGTTCATTATTTATTTATTTTGTGGATTATTTTGTTTCCTTTAGTTATTTTTTGGTCATTCTTCATGACTTACTTGTTTACTTTATTCATTAGAGTCAGAAGTGTGCAGTACGTAAGTACATTTCCTTCTTTACATGTACATGAGTAGTTTTTTCAAATAAATATAGGCTACCTCTGAGAGTTGTTATGCAGAATACTTTTTCTCTTACTCAGTTACATCTAATGATGAAAAGAATGTACTTCTCCTCAGTTACATTTGGCCATGGCTCAATGAATAAGGGACATTTTTTCCTTAACTGCTTCCATATTTTCTCAGATTATTAATTGATAATCAATCAATCAATCAAACTTTATTTATATAGTATGTGTCAGCGCTAAACAGTGGAAAACAACAAAGCAATGAAATGCCTAAAAATGAAGACAATACTCAAACAAATTAACTAAATGAACAAACTAAGCCACAAAATGAATAACTAGCATTGAATAAATTAACAAAAATAAACAAAATAATCACATAAATTAAAAATGACAAATGACAAAAAAGGCAATCAAATGAGCAAAAATTAACAAAAGATAAATTAAATTAACAAAGATGAACAAGATGATCAAAAAAGTAACAAAAACACACAACAAAAGGAGTGAAATGATTAAAATAAGCAGCAAATCTTGAAATAAGCAAATCGTGAATACATCAAGTCTTTTTTCGGCCTTGAATTGTAAAGCGCCTAGAAATAATCTAGAGATTATGATTGGTGCTATATAAATAAAGTTTGATTGATTGATTGATTTTTATTCATATTTGACAGTAAACAGCATCTAACAATGTGCATATCTACATTTTCCTCACTCTGACACACTATTGATGACAATAAATGTGGACTTGACATATTTTTCACTCACATGTGGTTCGAGCTACAGTAAGTAATTATAAACATTCATTGTGTTATGTACGATATGTGCTAGTGTGGATGTATGGCTGTGATTTCAATTTGTGTAACTTTGCTGCTGCTGCTGTCTTGACCAGGACACTCTAGAAAAACAGATTTTTAATCTCAATGAGCTTTTTCCTGGTTGAATAAAGGTTAATAAAATAAAAACTTGTTCTAATAACAGTAATACAGTTTGTTTTGTATTTCTGTTAGACTCAGGTTGTAAATGTTAGACTCTGACAGTTTTCTATTTTATAATGAAGACAACCAAAACTCTGGTGCCTGAAAATGATACAGTCGTATGAAAAAGTTTGGGCACCCCTGACAATTTCTATTATTTTCATTTATAAATCAGTAGGTGATTGGATCAGCAATTTCATTTTGATCTATCAAATAACTGATGGACACAGTAATATTTCAGCAGTGAAATGAGGTTTATTGGTGAACAGAAAATGTGCAGTATGCATCAAAACAAAATTAGACAGATGCATAAATTTGGACAGCCTTGTCATTTTGTTGATTTGAAAACCTGTAGCTATTTAGCACTGATTAATTGGAACAGAAAATTGATTTGGTGAGCTTGTTAAGCCTTGAATCTGATAGACAGGTGCATCCAATCACGAGAAGAGGTATTTAAGGTAGCCAACTTCAAGCTGTTCTTCTCTTTGACTCTCCTTTGAAGAATGGCAACATGGGGGCATCAAAACAACTCTCAAATGACCTGAAAACAAAGATTTTTCAACATTATGGTTTAGGGGAAGGCTACAAAAAGCTATCTCAGAGATTTCAGCTGTCAGAGTCCACTATGAGGAACATAGTGAGGAAATGCAAGGCCACAGTCACAGTTCTTGTTAAGACCAGAAGTGGCAGGCCAAGAAAAATATCAGAGGCAAAGGCAAACAATGGTGAGAATCGTCAAAGACGGCCCACAGACCATCTCCAAAAACCTACAACATCATCTTTCTGCACACAGTGTCACTGTGCATTATTCAACAATTCAGCACACTTTGCACAAGGAAAAGCTGGGAGAGTGATGTGGAAGAAGCCTTTTCTGCACACGCGCCAAGAGCATATTTAGACAAGCCAGCTTCGGGACTGATGAAATAAGAATTGAGTTATTTAGTTATAACAAGAGGTGATATGCATGGTGGCAATAGAACACAGCATTCCAAGAAAAACACGTGCTACCCACAGTAAAATTTGGTGGAGGTTCCATCATGCTGTGTGGCCAATGCCGGTACTGGGAATCTAGTTAAAGTCGAAGGTTGCACAGATTCCACTCAATATCAGCAGATTGTTGAGAATAATGTTCAAGAATCAGTCACAAAGTTAAAATTAGGCTGGGCTGGAAATTTCAACAAAACAACAACCCAAAACACAGCTCAAAATCTACTCAGGGATTCATGCAGAGGAACAAGCACAGTGTTCCAGAATGGCCATCCCAGCCCCCAGGCCTGAATATCATTGAAAATCTGTGGGCTGTCCACGCTCAACTAATTTATGCACTTGTTGAATTTTGTTTTGATGCATATTGCACATTTTCTGTTCATCCAATAATCCTCATTTTGCTGCTGAAATATTACTGTGTCCATCAGTTATTTGATAGATCAAAATGAAATTGCTGATCTAAACACCTACTGATTTATATATGAAAATAATATAAATTGTCAGGGGCACCCAAACTTTTTCATACGACTGTATCTAGGACAGCCTTATATTTTAAAGACCGGACACAAAAATAAATCACTTTTCTAACTGAAGCTTGAGACAGAGGTCACTCAGCTGTACAACTCAACCATCAATATCTACTCTTAGCTTGGCTGGTCCCAAGAAAAAAAAGGTGAGGGGTTCTGTTGAAGTGTTATGGCTGGTCCAAGGATAATCAGGCCCCAAGACTCACAGCAATTACACTCAGCTTGATTAAGGACCAAGGTTGTGAGCTGCGTTGAGGTGGAGTGTGTGTGTGTGGGGGAGGCTGATCTCTTGAGTTGACTGTTAAGACATTAGAACAGCTAGGGGCTTTGATGATGGCTTGAAACTCACATTCCAAGAGCAAATCTGTAAAAGTAATTATTTACAGCCACATGTGCCCATAATGGCTGCACATAAAAATCCCCCTTGTGATACATTAAAAAAAAAACCCACAACCTTTATCCCCCTGAGATGCTCGGTTGCAATCTGCCACTGCACGCTGAAAGAAAGTGCTTTCAGGGAGCTTGTTTTGGTTTGTTGTTCTTGTAACAGATGTTAGAGGGATGGCATGCCGTTCCACAGAAACAAGTTTTGTGTTGAAATGCATGGTATTGATTTTCTTCTACTGTATAACATTTATTAAAGAACTGTCTACAGCTCTAATGCAAGATCAGTTTGAGATAAATGGATGTTAGCTGTATGCAATGGGAGACACAGTACCTTTTATGAATTTGAGTTTTTCACCCCTTTTTTGAAGGTCATCCCTTTTGTATTTGGTATATTCCAGACCAGATTTCAAAGGAGAAAACCTTCAGAGCAAATATTCACTGATTTTAAGAGGCTGAACCTGGAAGAGGGAAAAAGCTGAGGCAAAATCAAATGATGCAGCTTTCATCACCTAAAAATGGTCATCTCCCATACTCCAAAAATGATCTAGTGTGAAAATGGAAGAGTTTAACCTTTACTGCCATGGCCTCCTCTCTCACAGCATTGTTTCCTAGTTTTTTTCTGTCTATTCTCATCAGCCACTCCAAAACAAAACACACAGAAACACATTCATGCATTTGTTCATTTTGTTTATTGGATTTGGCCTGAGCTCTTAAGATTTGGGTCAACTGAAAGCATCAAGACACTGACGCACCAGAAGGATGGGCTTAAAGGGTAAACACAATCACAACACAGGCTGTTACATCAGTTACACTAACTCTATCCCTGTAATTCACACAGAAATTGGAAATCTTGATATATGAAGTGCTGTTTTGTGTCTCTTCACCAAAAACATTGGTGGCCCACCAACTCCCCTACCACCCACAATTAGGCTTTAACCCCCCTCTGTACCCCTTCAGTCCTGGGCAGGCCTGGTCCCTGGCAGCTCCTCAGAAGTAACAGACTGGTGGGAGACAAACTGCCAGGCAGGAAAGAAGGGGAGGAACAGGTCAGGCATGTGCCTTTTGACCGTCGTTTGAACTCTAAAGCTGAATGGACATTATGTGTTCAAGCTGACCCAGGCATGATAACTACTGAATTTACATAAAGACTTAATAATACAGTGTTTTTTTTCTTTTGATGAACTGTCATTGTTGTGGTGTCTGTGGTGGAGTTCATGCAGCTGTGGCATTAGGTTGTTTTCATGCGGATGTTGTGTAGGTGGCACTTGTGTTTGTCTGTCAAGTCTTGAAAGTTCTTTCTGCATATACAACCCAAATTCCAAAAAATTAGGACACTATGAAACATAGCAAACATAATACAATAATTTTCAAATCTCATATACTCATGTTTTATTCCCAACAGAACATACGCAACGTATCAAATGTTGAAACTCAGACATTTCACTATTTCATGGAAAATATTAGCTCCTTTTGAATTTGATGACAGCAACATGTCTCAAAAAAGTTGGGACAGGGGCAACAAAAGGCACAAACCAAAAACAAGTGGAGGAGCATTTGACAACTAATTACAGTAGGTTAGTTGGTGACCAGGTATAAAAGGAATATTTTAGAAGTAATTTCAGGTAGAGCTTCTCAGACATAAAAATGGGCAAAGGTTCACCAATCTGTGACAAACTTTGTCTGAAGACTGCGGTCTGAAGTTCCAGTTTTGACATTTCAATTTTATTTACATCCCAACTTTTTTGAAATTCGGGTTTTATTTAAGTTTAGTGCATTCTGTACTTCTGTATATGAGGCAGTAAAGTAAGGAACAACTGATATATGATTCTTCTGCTTATCTGAGGGTCTAGCAGTTTAAATTATACAACACAACCTGTTATGGTTACAAATGTAGGGCATTTATATGGAGACAGCATTTCTATTGCACGAAGGAAGAACTTATGTTAATTAAATAAATTAGCATTTCCGAAGGGATGTTTGCATTAGCCATGTTTGCAGCCTCAAATACTAATCTATATATGGCCCTTTAACACTCCCTTGTATTCCTCGTTAATCAAAGCACATATTCACCATTTAACAAATTTAATAGACTACTACATAATGTTAAAGTTATGCCACAGCTGCCCTTCATTTTTGGTAATTACAAAATAATTTTTATGTTTCTGTAATGGTTCATCCACCAGTATGCACAAGCACTTTAATCAAAATATTTCTAATAATAAAATATAATTATTATTGTTATCCATGAATTTTCCAATTTACTGTTTTACAAAAAGCATCAAAAAACAGAAGACATTACTACTTTTTTATCGAGATGCCAAATTACAGGTATTTACCTTCATTCTTAATCAGAAAAAAATGCTTTAGTGGTTGAATGTTATGCTTGAGTCATTTCCGACTCAAATTTGGGTGTAAACATTTTGAAATTGCTCACTCCTGTTCAAAACCGTAAAATGTTAAGAATTCACTGAAAAGGAAAGAGTTGGCATTAAAGCATGATGGTGGGTGGTCAAATAGGACAGGTGGTCTAATAAATTTATTAAGAACTCTGTGTTATTTCTCATCTCCCAGCTCAGTATATCTTGGATAGCAAAGCTCTTGTGTAAAATTTTTATGGCCTTCAAAATATTTTAAACAATTTATTGGTCCTCTGTTAGCTCAGGATGGTTAGTCTCTCCTCTGTCCAATACTGCACAAACATGCATAAAAACACTTTTTACTATGTACTCAAACCACATGAGACACACAAGTACACACTACAAACTTGCACAAACATGGCACTGAATTTCACCATGTGCCTCCAAGAGTGATGGTCAACTGCACAAATTAATGAAAAAATGGGGCAGTGGGTAATAAGAAAGGTGAAGGAGGGGTGATGGGACTGTCTCCTAATCCATATGGGGGTATGTTTGT
This sequence comes from Pseudamia nigra, assembly GCA_029823295.1. NCBI lineage: Eukaryota > Metazoa > Chordata > Actinopteri > Kurtiformes > Apogonidae > Pseudamia > Pseudamia nigra. Next base: position 6,493 of record JAQQAE010002528.1, on the reverse strand, counting down.
GTGTGTGTGTGTAGATATTTGTAGACTAGAGGGAGGAGTCGCAGGGGGCTGTGAGGCAGCACAGGGAGTGTGAGTGTAGAAATAATGGAGTAAAAGAATCGACCAGTGAAGAGGATGAAAAATCCAAGCAGTCGATACAGCTAGGAGTGTATCAATTATGTATGGCTCCAATTCTCTTTTTGGGCGAGGGGAAGAAGAGAATAGGTTAGCTTGAAAAGTGGGTGTGGTTTTGTATGTCTGTGTCTATGTGTTTTAACTCGATATGTATGTGCTTCAAGTGTGTTTTTGGTGGATATTACAGAGCACAAACACCATTACTGCCAACAGCTTAAAATACTCATTAGGGCAGCTGAAAAATAATGATATATCTGATATATTTGGCTTTTACTCTCTTGCTCTGCCAGTCAATATCCGTATATTTTGCTTTTAATAACCAACACCGACACACTGTAAATAAAACATATACATCTGGAACAAACAACAGCTTCAGGCATATAACACCCACTGCTAATACCTCCACAGACTTTACATCCGTCCACATCCAATGTACACCCTCTTATATGAGGTAAAGATGTTAGAATTGATACTGGTGATATGATCTGAAAGTCTCTGGCTTTTTCCCTGGCCCTTTCTCGCCTTTCTTTTCTACTTATCTCCACATCTCTTCCCCTACCCTTTTTTTGTTCCTCGTGAACCTCCACTTCTGTGCTCCCGTGTTCACTCTCTTTTGCAGCTCCCAGTCGAGGTGGCCTATTTGCTCAGTAATTCAGTCAGGAGACTAAAAGGAGGAAATTACATCCATGCTGCCTGACCACTTTGAACTCTCAGCTCCTTCTGCTTGCTCACTGGCAACTGGTTTAAAGGCCCACACTGACATTTAAGAGATGGACAGAAGGAGCTGGGGAAGTGCCTCAGAGTGTTTGTGAATGTGTGTGTGTCCGTGTGCAAAGAAGCATTAAAAAAGTGACACAGTGACAAACCATAATGACACATTAGTACTTAAATTACTCTGTCTTGCACCTATTTGACCTAACACTTATTTGCTTCCATAAATGCAAGCTAAAACAATGATTTACTGCATATGTTGCGCATATATGTATTTATAATTAGAGCTTAAGGACTTGGAGCCTCTGAAGTGTCTTGTGTGACTAATGAATCCTTCTCCATCATACTGAATGCTTCTACTCAGCCACCATTACAGATCATAACAAAGTGAACACTAATGGTATAGGGTGTTAGGTGAGTAGCCACTTCAAAGTCTAATATGGCTCATTAACATTAGCAATTGTGTAGAAAATCTTTTGTTCCTTCTTGGAAAGGGTTTAAGTATAGGACAAAAATGAGTTCAAGAGTGGTTAACCTGTTGAAGGAAATTATTGTGTACATATCCACTTAAGATACATAAACAGACATTAAGGTCAGTATCTGCCTACCAATGCTGTACTATACCTACCTGTCTTAAATACATTTTCATTTTACAGCCTTTTGACTGACTGTCCTTCTTTCATCTATCTGCCCGTCTTGCAGTGTTATTTTTATTTATTTATCTGGACTGCTGGTCTGCCTAATGTACTTGTTTTCTGTCACTCTCCTGTACCTCTTTGTCTTTCTATGTATCCCCAACCTGTCTGTTTCACTCCAATGTGTCTGTGTGTCTCTCAGTGGGATCCCAGACTGTCAATGCAGCCAGTAATGAGGTCCATGCTTCAGTCAGCGTGTGAGGAGTTAATAAGGAAGCTGTAAAGGCCATCACACACCAACAGGCATGAGTATGTGCGTGTGGGTTTTGGGAGGGTGTGGAGGCTAGGAAGCCTCCCTGGCACACTTACGGCTGTCTGTCGACCAATGGGGTATTGATTTGGAGAGGGAGGCAGACAGAAATGAATTCTGATCCACAGAGGGACACCACAGTGCACGTCTCGGTGTGTTAGGATTTTTTTGTAAATGTGTGTAACAGTGTGTGTGTGTATGTGTGCACGTGTTTGAGGATGTTTGTTCCCTTTGTCTCAGCGTCTTTCCCAGTGTACATGATGTACATACAAATGAAGGCTCTGGTTACACCCCACTGCTCTCAGGGCTGTTGCTTGTGCATAAGTGTGTGTGTGTGTTTGTTCCTAGATTAATGTTAGTCTATGTACATGAGAAAGAGAGACTGATAAGGAGGAGGGCCAATGATAACCAGGCTCAGGTGGTGAGGGAGACATCATTCCCTCCCAAAATGAATGCGTGTTTATATACACATGCGCCATTAGGATGTTTGCATGAATGCATGCATGCATACAATATGAGCAATTATGTCGTATGCATGTTAGCATGTTAAGTGTATCATGCACATAATTATTCTTGCTTGGACTTCAATTACGATGGGTTAACTATGGCCTAAAAATATTATTTATGCTTGTATTGTCTATAGCTATTAAAATTTGATTCCAAATAAAAGACAAAAGACAATAGCAATGGGCAAACACTACTGCTGCAGAGAAAATGATTAGATTTTCCTATGAGTAACTCTGTGGGGTGAGAAGGAGAAAGAAAGCGGTGACTGATCTTCAGCGGTGTGTCTAAAAGTGCCGGGGTGTCTTTGTTTGGAAGAAAAGGAAAAATCAACATAATGAGCCCAACTGCCTTTGTGTCTCACTCTCTTCGTGTCGTTTCTTTCTCCTCCCTCTGTCTCTTTCTCCCTCTCATCCCACAACTCTCAGACAGCTGCTCCTATGCAACCAAATTAACTGCTCCCCAGTTGCTTTTGGAAAAGTGTGAAATAAATAAGCAGTTTGCCTCTGAGCTATATGGTGTTTTGTCATTTCCATATATGAACTATAAAACAGGCTTCGTGCTGCTTTTGGCCCGGATGCAAGTAAGAGCATTGGTCCACCACAAATGTCTTATGTAGTTTTTCCATACCAAATCCCCCACACAGCCACATTCGTCACTCTGTGGTCCTATCAGTTACCACCATATGATCCTTCTGGCTCCAAATATCCGATTTACAAGTCAGCAAGAAGGGTAATATTTCAACAGGCTGTCAGTTGATGCACTGCTTAAATCACTGGCCTTATCTACCCTGTGCTTTTTCTAATATTTTTCCTCAAATATTGCATTAGAGATATGTTATCCGTCCATGCACATTCATCTTCCTCTTTTAGCTGAATGTGTTTGCATATGTACCAGCACACATAGATAAATATTTGTCCCTAAGTGTGTGTGTGTGTGTTCTTGCACATCTGCAGACCACATACAGTAGCCCACCATCCTACCCAGTGACAGAGTCTTTTCTTTAACTCTGTTTTGTCATTGATGTACATCAGCACATGGTCAAATATACTGTACAATTATTCTTATGCTCAGTAAGCATCTGAAACACTGATTGATTTTCAAATTGCAAATAAATTTACTTTATTATTTATAGACAAATGCAAACTTGCATGCACTGTACAATACTACATCCATCACTACGGCTCAGGCTGACAGCTTTGTCAAAGTGAGCCTCAGGGGAGAGAAGAATGGCATTGTGGGATCTAGTCTACCCAGTGGACAGTACAGAGGCAGAAGAAAGGGGCAGAGAAGGGAAAGGGGGGGTAGTACAAATAGAAAAACACATAGAGAGAGAGAGAGAGAGAGAGAGAGAGAGCGAGAGAGAGTCAAAGAGAGTGTTGTGTGTTCCTCTTTTGAGAGGGAGAAAAGGCTGAGGGTCGCCCATCAGCTCTCCTGCTGTAGCCTGTTTACCAAGACTGGCCTTCTGAAGGACAGACAAGGAGTAAATTGCAGCCTTGGCAGCATGACCACGTCCTAGTAAAACACACACAACGCACTCGCACACAAACACACACAAATGACCTCCTAAGGGATTGCCAAACTGCAGTAAATGGACCAGGGCCCTGGTTAGAGCAAACACACACCAAAAATATACTCAGTGACAAATGTAAGTTAAGGTGGTTGCATGCAGTCTCACAGATTTACTCACAAACTTAGAAAGCACCTGGTGGTACCTGTATAAAAGAGTAAAATGTCACCCTTATCTTTAAATGGAAAAATCTGTAACCCTCATTAGATTGGGGTCACATACACGGCTTAGTTCTAACTGCAATAGCCTAGGTTCAGATCTGTCCCAGGCCCTTTGTTGAATCTCCATTCTCTCTCCTACTTTTCCTGTCGCTCTACTGTCAGTATCACAATAAAGCAGAAATGTGGAAAAAGCTCAGCTCAGCCTCAAAACCTACTACTCTATACTTCAATTATCACCACATCTTAGCTCTAAGGACAAAGGCAAGTGACAGACACAAAAAGAGATTGAGAAAATGAGAGTGAGTGTGGCACTGTAACTTGTAGACATGGCCTCCTCCAATTACAGACCAAACATTGTCACTCTATTCACTTTACTCTTTGCCTAGCTCCTGACAAACCCTGTCGTGATTCCTTCAACTGGCACTCGTGTTTCTCTTTGACACTCTCTAGGCTCTAATTAGGCTTGTAAATAATTATTGCAATTAAAGCCTACAATTAGGAGAAGTGAAGCACTGCCATTAGTTTCACAATAAATGTCATGAGCATTCTGCATAAGCGCAGGGAGGAAACACACAAATGCTGTGCCATTATAGAGGCAGACAGTCAGTGAGAGTGAAAGAGACAGAAAGGGGTAAGGGGGGTATATGAAGGCAGTTGACATACTCACAGCTCTTAATTATAGAGCTGATTATTCTGGCAGGATGGCTCCTGGACTGTTCCTTTGGCTCACATTCACAAAGTGACAAAGTGCACATGCACACATGCATACTAAACAATGTGCATATCACCTACACAACTATTTGACTGCATGTACACAGTAGATTAAAACGGATAAAAGAACAAATTGCTATAATATTGAATTCTGAACTAATATCATAGTAACAGAAGATTCCAGATGAAAAGGTTTGTTACGTTTAAATATTTCTGTTTAGCTGTTTGACTCCTAACACACATTTATTTTGTGCAAAATTTTACATCCCATAACAAAAATGGTCTTTTTCTGGGATTACAACGACGCGTCACAGAGCTGGCTAATGGCAAAGTGTGGATATCTGCAGACAGACAGAGTCAGAGGTGTCAGAGTGTCTGAGGATCAGGTATCCCTTTCCTCATTATCTCATATTATGTCAGAGGCCAGAGAGAGAGAGAGAGAGAGAGAGAGAGAGAGAGGTGTGGGTTAGGAGTACGCAGGGGCTGCTATTGAGAGATGTGTAGAAAAGCACATGATCGCAAGGCTAGACATAAACAAAGCTGCCTGGAGTTTTCTCATGAGGGTCTTGTAATGCATTTAAACCGGATTTACACTATTGAGTCTATTTTGAGACCAACTCTATCACTTTGCTTCACTGACAGCTACATAGCCTGCAAACACTGGTCTGGGAACTGAATTCACAGCTCATGCTATGTGTTGCTATCTTGTGACCTCTACTAGTATAGGATGAGACTTTGGTGTGAATGGGGGTGAGATGGGTGTTAGGTGCAGTAGATGAATGGGCAAACGAGAGGTAAGTGGGGGTCCCTGTGCAATTCAGGGTGCACGGGGTTCTATTAATTAAAAGCCTGATGGGGGCTGACAGGACGTGTGCTGCTATCAAATAATGAGGTTAGGTTTGGCCAATGGTTCCAGGGCACAAAACCTGATTAACACTAATCCTGGCTTAAGTCAATTAACAATGCCTGTTGAGGGACTCATGCAAATGAGGTTCCTTTGTTAGGTGGGCTAGTGCAAGGAGAGCAAACAGAGCTCGACATTTAGACCTGTAAAACAGTGGTCGAACACAGCCAAAAGGGTGTAGGACACTCATATCGGCCGATATCATAGAAATAGCTTAGCATTTGGGATCAAGCAGATAGATACTATAAAAACATGATTTAATGAAGAGGTGTCTCTAGCTGACCCTCACAGTGACCCTTTGATTTTGATGAACATATTGAACCACAACCTTTGGCCTCACTGTGCTGAGAGACGGCACATAAACAGATGAAGTGCAAACGCATTAAACCAGACCCTTGGAGCATGTATGTCAACTAGAGGTCGACTGATTATCGGCCGGGCCAATTATCAGCGCCGATATTTGGAATTTTGATGCATATCAGTATCGGTGTCTTTTTATTCAGACGGGCCGATATCAAGCAATCCAGTAAAAACTGTTTTATTTCAGCCGTAAAGTTTTGTCGTGTGGTTTTGCACATGATAAAACATGTTGGTGTTTGAGCAAACATGTGTCGAAAGTAAACGCAGAAAACTCTCCCGAAATTGTAATAAACATCCATTTATATCTCTATATCTCACAACCTCTTCTAACATTACAGTGTGCAGCAGAATAACGTACGAGCGGAGTAAACACTAGCAGCTCTGCTAAGCTAGTAGCACCTCCCAACATGTCTGTGAATTACTTGAAACATTGCTGTTATTAATATCGATGTGGAAACAGTCCGTGATTGTAGAAGCCTGTGTGTGTGATTGTGAGAGAGTAAGAAATTCAAT